>JBBBDQ010000611.1:2027500-2035000 GCA_037127315.1 Ascarosepion bandense | reverse complement strand
TTCCTTTACTTACTCAATAAAAGTACGATTAATTAAGCAACATACCAATAAACTCACTTCATATATATGGTAAACATTAACAACAAAAATAAATCATAAACTCAGACGCCCCGCACCCACAGACAGGCAAACATCTCAACCCTCTCCCTCTCGTCAACTTCAATACCCTCGTCAATTTTAACACACTTTAACACTTTCTTCCTCATTTTAACACCCCACTGTCAATTTTAACACTCCCCACCCCGTCCGTTCTACTGAACAATCCAAATTTCTCATTTCTACGGTCAGATCGGCAACAGTATGCTGTCCCATTTTTTTTTTTTCAACCAGACCTACTATAAACACGAGCAGAGAACACACACACTATTAAATCAAAGTGTCACCTACCTTTTGTTTACTATATTTTCGTCTTCTTTTTTTTCTTTCTATCTGGTGGCAGTTTTAATTCCGGAAATTTCAAATCTGTTGAATTTTCAATCGTTGTTGTGGTAACCCAATAATGTTCGCATCAATGTTTTGTTGTTTCAAAACCAAGTCACTAGCACCAAAACAATTAGTCTGTTATATACCAATAAACAGACAAACACGGGGGTATATATAAAAATATATATTATATTTTTATTAATGACGATGGACCGTGTCACCTAGGAACAGAGAGTGAGAGAGCGCTCTTCCAAGGGTTGACAGGGGTGACGACGTGGTGACGGGGGTGTAGTCTCTCTGCTTACTCGTCTAGCTTCTTCTTTGACTTCTCGAGACTTCTGCCGAGACTCTGTCTGTCAAGACTGACTTCTGTCGAGGCTGACTGACTTCTTCTTCTTCGACTTCTCTTCTTGTCTACTTCTGGAGACTGTCAAGACTGACTGGCGAATCCGTGTTTTTCGCAGTCTTTATATATCTTCCAAAACCGGGGACTCATTTCTTCCGGTTTTGCCTTGATCACGCGACGCCTACACGACGCCTACGTAAATTCTCAGAGACCCTGTCTGTTTGCTCTGAGCTATTTCCGCTCTGCCGGAAATAGGGTCAAAATGACATCCGCTGCTTTCAATGACCGAAAACACCCACGCTTCATCGGCCTTCTTCGGTGGGGCCAGATTATTATATTACACCCCAAGCAAGGCATTCCACTGCCACTATTGCGCAGAGGGTTACATAGGGCTGGTGCAAAAGAGTGGTTACATTTAGGAAATGTCAGAAGGAGAGTGATAGATGGGTTAGGATGTTGATGGGAAGAGTGTTTGAGAGAATGGATGCGAGTTAGTGTGTTAGGAGGTGTCTATTGACCTTACATTTAAACTCCTGGAGATTGTAGCTGTCAGGGAAGCAAGCATGTGGAAAGGAATTCCACAAGCAGGAAAGAAGCTGTTAGAGTAAAAATTGCGGTTACATTTTATCAGTTTCACTGTAAAAGGGTGGGACCTAGTTGCTAATCTAGTATCTCGTGCAAATTCGTACCTAGGGGGCACCAGTGATCTAAGTTCATTGGAGCAGAAGCCGTGAAAGTATTTATAGAAGAGGCACAGAGTAGCTACATTACGCCAGTGAGAGAGTGACTGCAGGCAGTCTGCCAAATCGGTATTGATCACATTACAGATTCTCCGTTGTATTTTGTCAAGAACCTCGAGGAGAATAGGAGGGGCAGATGTGGCAGCAGTATTCAATACACAGGCGGATGATAGATTTATATATTTGCAGGATAGATTCAGACAGGAAAGACTTCCAGGCTCTACACAGATAACCGACTTTCAAGCAGCAGATTTAGCAATGGATTCAATATAGTCTTTCCACTTGAGGTCCGCTGAGAGTGTGAGCCAAGGAGGTGTAGTGTTTTACTCTCTGGGAAGCAAACCTGTTCCACACTAATGGGAGGTAGGTACAATTGTCTATGATCGTTAATTAATAGCAGCTTCGTTTTGAAAGCATTAAAATTTATGGGCCATTTCTTACCCCAGTCCACTATGGATTGGAGGTCCTTTTCAAGCTCGACAGCAAGGTTTGCTTTGTTGCCCACACCAGATTTTTGATCAAGGCGAGAGTAAACTGGGGTGTCATCGGCGTACATGCCTACTTGGTTCTTATGGCATGGGGGAGATCATTAACGTAGATCAGAAAGAGCGTAAAACCTAGGATAGAGACTTGAGGGACACCTGCGTTTGTATGGTAGTTCTGGGAGGCATGGCCGTTTAATACCACCTTCAATGTGCGGTTAGAGAGGAAAAACTGGATTAGTTCAAACAAATGTCCAGTTATACCATAGCTCCGCAGTTTACATAAAAGGCCAGTGTGCCAGACTCTGTCGAACGCTTTAGAGATATCCAAGGCAACGGTTTGGGTTTCGCCATTCTTGTCAAGAGCCAGGTATATATTCTCAGTGATGATCGTTAGCATATCAGCAGTGGACCTGGTGAAGCGGAAACCATACTGTATGTCCGAGAGGAGCCTCTGGCCTGTGAGATGCTGAACCACCTCAGCTTTTATAATGGCTTCGAACACTTTGCCAAAGATTAGAAGAAGGCTGATAGAGTGGTAATTTGCGGGGTCCGAGGGTTCTCCAGTGTTCTTAATTATAGGAACTACAGAGGAAGACTTCCAACAGGCAGGAAAGCAGGAAGCAGATAGGCAGAAGTTGTAGAGCTTAGAAAGGACAGAGGAGAGTTCAGGGACACATTTTTTCAAGACTATGATTGGGATTATGTCCCCTCCACTCGCTTGGTGAGGGTCAAGTTTTGAAATTATATAAGAAACCAACGAGGGTGTAATGTGGATGTCCTTCAGTTGAGCCTCAGTTCTAGGTGGGAAGTTGGGTGTAGAAACTCCAGACAAATCTAGTCTTAAATTGGTTGAGAATCTGCGAGCAGAGCATTCAGCTTTGTCCGCTGAGGAGGTGAGGGCCTCAAATTTATTGATTAGTGGGAGCATTGAGGACTTGCTCTTGTTAAGCACACTTTTACAGAGTCGCCAGTAGTCTTTGGCACTGAACTTAGAGGATGTTATGAGTTGCTTCATTCTGGCAGCAAACAACATCTTAGCTTCGTTAAGTATCTATTTACACTTATTACAAGCTGAGGTGAAAAGGCGCCTGTTTTGGTCAGATGCATACCTATGATACAGCCGGAAGAAATGATTCCGGTGGACAATGGCAACCGAGCAAGCGTCCGAGAACCAGGGAGACATATATGTGTGTGTGTGTGTGTGTGTGTGTGTGTGTGTATATATATATATATATATATATATAAACTTATTTATAAATGGAACTTTTTGTGTGTGTGTGTGTGTGTGTGTGTGTGTGTGTGTGTCCATTACCTATAGACTCTGAAACGGCTGAACCGATTTTCTTGCAAATTTACACAATTGTACTGTAAGCGTCTGCGAGTGTTCTTAGCTAAGTTTTGTGTCGAGGTACTCCTGATAAATATCGATAATCGAAAAAATCAAGTTATAGAATTAGTGGTCCGATTTTAATCACATTCGATACATTCATAGACAAAGACATTAGAAACGATATTCAGAAGTTTCAAGGTTGCAGTTCTTACAATAGTGCAGAAAATCGATAATATCTATATATATATATATATATATATATAGCAAGATGTTTGTATGTGCGTCTGTTTATCTGCCCGTATATCTGTATTTTTTTCAGACTTTTTATTTTAGTTTTTGCTTCGGGTTTGGCTCTAAGTAGGTATAATTGTAGTTATTAGTCTCAGCCATGATACCATTTACTCAGAGGACTTATTTAGCATTCAAAACTCAGTTTATGAAAAAAAAACTTATTTGATATCGAAATAAGGAAATAAGGAAATCAAAATTTGACTTGCATCCATTCATTTTTCTTTCAGTCTACGGTTTCACTTTAACTGGAAACAACTACTGCTATTTAGTCTTTCATGCCAACGTCCAAAGAGCTCCAGGACCATGGATTATTTTTAAAGCTTTTATTACACCTGAGCAATGCCAGGCTATACTGCTAGTATATATATATATATATATATATATATATATATATAGTGGGGTGAAACAAATATTCATACACATGAAAAATTGTAATGATTGTAAAACCCTTAACTGAAACAAAATTCGATATATTTTATGTATAAAGATACATACTACTAAAAAATAATAATCTTAAATTCTTATTCTAACAGAAATTAATGCATTATTTTCATTTGAAGTGGTGAAAAAAGTATTCGTACAAAACAACAAAAGCATATTAATTTAATACTTTGGGGAATATCCTTTATTCAGTTCAACAGCTACCAGTCTATTCCTGTATGTCTCAACTAATGATTTGCACACATTGACTGGTATTTTTTCCCCATTCTTCTTGGCATATTTTCTTCAAATTCTCGATATTTTTAGGGCTTTTTTCACAATTTGAATTTTCAAATATCGCCATAAATTCTCAATTGGGTTCAAGTCTGGGGACTGACTTGGCCATTGCAAGACATTGACGTTACTTTCAACGAACCATTTCTTTGTAGATCTAGAGGTATGCACTCCAACTACCAACTAGATGAAAACATCCTAAAAAAACTCATAAATACTAATATTTCTCCGACAGACTCTAACAAAAGAATTAAGTTTATTATATATTACACTAAATCCACTACATCTAATTCATTCGTCCGCAACGACTCTTCCCCCACCATTAGTAATTTGCAAAAAACCAATGTAGTATATAAATTCATATGTCCATTTAGAGCTCTAACAACCTCAATAATATCTACATTGGCCACACCACAAATTCGCTCTCACGCCGTCTGACGTTGCACTTAAATGAAAATTCAAATATATTCCGTCATTTAGAACAACACGGTTATCAAGGCACACTTCTGAGAAAAACGCTTGTTGATAACACGTACATACTCAAACAAGAAAATAATAAACAGAAACCAAAAATCCTCGAAGCAATCTACATTAAACAATTTAAACCTGGTTTGAATACAATCAATTTTGATATTTCCAATAACGTACTCAAATGTCTGTGATCAGACCAGGGACCACAACGCCACTATTTTGTCACTGTCTTCGGCCATCCGCCATAGTAGGAATGGACTTATATTTTAAATTCAATTCTCTTAATTGTTAATAACTTAAATGCTCTATGTTTACTGTGTGTTAATATTTACTCTTTGATCATGGCTTATGTGAGCCGAAAGCTTAGACCCGATAAAAAAATCAACAATTACTGTGATTTTTTGTTGTCTTTCAACGACATCACCATCAAGTATATCAGACGGTATGAACGGATCCTACACAAAATTAATAGACAAAACTTGTCTATATTATTCAATGAAACTTGCATTAATATATGTATATATATATATATACACATATCTATATATATATGTATATACATATATGTATACATATATATCTATATACATATATATATATATATATATACATATATATCTCTATACATATCTATCTATATATATATCTATATATATATATATATATATACATATCTATCTATATACACATATCTATATATACATATCTATCTATATACACATATCTATATATATATATATATATATAGATATATACATATATACATATATATCTATATACATATTTATATCTATATACACATATCTATCTATCTATATATATATATATATATATATATATATACACACACACATCTATATACATGTATACACACACATCTATATCTATACAGACACACACACACATCTATATCTATATATATATATGTATATATTTTTTTTTTTAATCATCTCACCCCAAGCAAGGCATTCCACCGCCACTATTGCGCATGGGTCTACACAGGGGAAGGTAAAGAGAAGGAGTCGTTAGACATAGGGAATGTCAGGAGGAAGGTGACAGATAAGTAAGGATACAGAGGATGAGGGTTGGGCAGATGGGAAGAGTGTTTGATAGAATGGGAGCAGGTTAGTGTTTTAGGAGGTGTCTATTGACCCTACATTTAAACTCCTGGAGATTGTAGCTGTCGGGGAAGCAATCGTGTGGAAGGGAATTCCACAGTCGGGAAGTGCGAGGAAAGAAACTGTTGGAGTAGAAGTTACGGTTGCATTTTATCAGTTTCACTGTAAATGGGTGGGATCTAGTTGCCAATCTAGTATATCGTTCAAATTCGTATTTAGGGGGCATGAGTGATCTAAGTTCATCGGAGCAGAAGCCATGAAAGTACTTACAGAAGAGACACAGGGAAGCCACGTCGCGCCGGTGGGAGAGAGACTGTAGGTGGTCTGCCAAGTCGGTACCTATCACATTACAGACCCTCCTCTGAACCTTATCGAGAAGCCCGAAGAGAATAGCAGGGGCACCCGACCAGATGTGGCAGCAGTATTCAATGCACAGGCGGATGGTAGATTTATATATATGCAAGATAGATTTAGACGGAAAAAACTTCTGGGCCCTACACAGAGAACCGACTTTCATAGCAGCGGATTTAGCAATGGATTCAATATAGTCATTCCATTTGAGGTCTGCTGAAAGTGTGAGATCAAGGAGGCATAGTGTTTTACTCTCGGGGAGGCAAGCCTGGTCCATTCTAATGGGAGGTAGGTGAGATTGTCGATGATGGTTAATTGAGAGTAGCTTCGTTTTTGAAGCATTAAAATTTACTAGCCATTTCTTACCCCAGTCCAATATGGATTGGAGGTCTTTTTCAATCTCGGCTGCGAGTTTAGCTTTGACGCCTACACCAGATTTTTGTAGGAGGCGAGAGTAAACTGTGGTGTCATCGGCGTACAAACCTATTTGGGCTCTTATGGAATCAGGGAGATCATTAATGTATATCAGGAAGAGTGTAGGACCTAAGATGGAGCCTTGGGGGACACCTGCGTTTGTATGGTAGTTCTGGGAGGCATGACTGTTTAATACCACCTTCATTGTGCGGTTAGAGAGGAATGACTGGATTAGTTCAAACAAATGTCCAGTTATACCATAGCTCCGCAGTTTACATAGAAGATCAGAATACCAAACTCTGTCGAACGCCTTAGATATATCCAATGCAACGGTTCGGGCTTCGCCATTCCTGTCGAGTGCCTGGTATATGTACTCGGTGATGGTCATTAGCATATCAGCAGTATACCTGGTGAAGCGGAAACCATATTGCTTGTCCGAGAGGAGCCTCTGGCCTGTGAGATGCTGAACCACCTCGGCGTTGATAATGGCTTCGAACACTTTGCCGAAGATCGGAAGAAGGCTGATAGGGCGGTAATTTGCAGGGTCAGAGGGTTCTCCAGTGTTTTTAAATATAGGAACTACAGAAGAAGATTTCCAACAGGCAGGAAAGCAGGAAGCAGATAGGCAGAAGTTGTAGAGCTTAGAACGGACTGAGGATAGTTCAGGGGCACATTTCTTTAAGACTATGGTTGGGACTCCGTCACCACCGCTCGCTTTGTGAGGATCAAGTTTTAAGATTATCTTAGAGACAAGCGAAGGTGTAATGTGGACATTATTCAGTTGTGCCTCGGTTCTAGGTGAGAAGTCAGGTGTAAA
>JBBBDQ010000611.1:2017500-2022500 GCA_037127315.1 Ascarosepion bandense | reverse complement strand
GTGAGTTTGCACGAGATACTAGATTGGCAACTAGGTCCCACCCTTTTACAGTGAAACCGATGAAATGTAACCGCAATTTCTACTTCAACAGCTTCTTTTCTCGCACTTCCCACCTGTAGAATTCCCTTCCGCATGCTTGCTTCCCCGATGGCTATAACCTCCAGAGTTTAAATGTAAGGTTAATAGACACCTCTTAACACACTAACCCACACCCATTCTCTCCAACTCTCTCCCTATGTACATCCTAACTTGTCTATCGCCCTGTGTAACCCTCTGTGCTATAGTGGCAGTGGAATGCCTTGATTGGGGTGACATGATTAAAAAAAAAAATATGCGCAACAGCACACATATACATATATATATACCGAGCCCCGCACGATTCGCATATGTATGTTTATGCAAGCCTCAGTGAGTGAACGCACGTGTGTGTGCCTCCTTGCGCATGTTGATGGGTGTACAAATGTATACATATATGTCTGCATCTGTCATGATGACAGATTTCCCCCAATTCCACAAAAATACACGAATATATGCAACCCTACATATAACCAATTTTTTAAAATTGGTAATCTGTTTGTCTGACGATCGCAAGAGCGTAAAACCCAGGGTTACAAACTCACACCTATATATATATATATATATACACAGACATAGGTATGTTTGTATATACATATTTTTTATAAGCATTTTACCTTAAGCAAGGCGGTTTTACTGCCATTAGTATGCAGAGGTTTAGATGGGACGAAAATGATGAGAACGAGGAACAAGCTCTATTAAGTGTCAGAGAATGGGTAAGAGATGGATTAGAATACTTTGTGACGTATGTAGAGTGGATGGAGAAAAGAACCTGAGAGAAAGGATGCACATGTCATCGAGATAGGATATGATTTAACCTTACATTTCAATTTTTGAAGGTTGTAGCTTCCAGTGAAGGAAGTATTCGAAAGAAAAGAAGCTGATAGATTAGAAGCTGTGGTTACATTTGTTTGGTATCACTGTAAAAGGGTGGGACCTAGTTGCTATTCTAGTAGCTCGAGTAAATTCAAGCATATATGGCTCCAGTTAGCTAATCTTGTCTGAGCAGAAGCCATGAAAGTGTTTGTAGAAGAGACAAAAGGAAACGACTTTACACTGGTGAAAAAGTAACTGCGGCTGAGCTTCCAACTTGGTATTGATCATATTGCAGATTCTCCATTGGATTTTGACGTGAACCCTGAGATGCATAACAGGGGCACCCAACCAGTTGTGACAACAGTATTAAATACATGGGTGGATGGTAGATTTATATATGTTGAGGATGGATTCAAACAAAAAAACTTTCTGGCTTTACACAGTGAACCGACCTTCCTATCAGCAGATTTAGCTATGGATTCGATGTAGTCCTTTCTCTTGAGATCTGCTGAGGAAGTGAGGCTGAAGAGGCACAGTGTTTTACTTTCAAGGAGATTAGCCTGATCCATGCTAATGGGGGAAATGAGCAATTGTCTGTGGTGGTGAACAGATAGCAGCTTTGTTTTGTATTAAAATTCATGAGCCATTTCTTACCCCAGTCCACCACAGGTTAGAGGTCTTTTACAAGTTCAGTAGTGAGGTTTGCTTTGTCAGCTTCAGCAGATTTCTGATCAAGGCCAGAGTAAATGGTGGTGTTGTCAGCGTAGATGCTGATTTGGAATCTGATTACATCTGGGAGATTGTTGATGAAGATCAGAAAAAGCAATCTAGAATAGAGCTTTGAGGGACACCCGCATTTGTATTATAGTATCAGAAGGCATGTCTGTTCAATCGTACCTTCATTATGCACTTTGAAAGGAATGTCTGGATTAGATGAAAAAATTACCCAGTTTTACCATAGCCCCATACCTTTCATAGAAACCCACCATGCCAGATTCTGTCAAACACTTTAGAGATATCCTGGGCAACAGCTTGAGCTTTGACATTCTTATTGAGAGCCTGGTATATATACTTAGTGATGGTTGTTAGCATATCAGCAGTAGACCTGGTGAAGTGGAAACCATACTATTTATTAGAGAAGAGACTGTGGGCGGTGAGATGTTGAACCACTAATATATATATAGATATATATATAGATATGTGTGCATATATATATATATATATAGAGAGAGAGAGAGAGAGATGTGTATGTGTGTGTATATATGTGTGTGTGTGTGTGTGTGTGTGTGTGTGTATATCAATCAATATCAAGCAGCTCTGCCTTCTCGGAAACTCTGACCATGCGGTGGTTTCCATTAACATTGCTTTCCACTCCAACTCCACCCAAAAAACTCAGACCGGCAGAATATTCTACTGCTACCAAAGAGCAGACTGGAACTTGTTCCCCGACTTCCTGTGTGACTTTCCTTGGCACAATGTTTTTAGTCTTCCCGTTGAAGACTGTGCATCCGAGGTCTCTTCTTGGGTTAAGGCTGGCATCGATGCTTTCATTCAAGCCAGGAAGTTTCAGCTTAAATCTTATTCGTCCCCCTGGTTCTTGCCCGCATGCTTGGCCACCATTGCCCACTGGAATCACTTCTTCCAGCTTTATAGAAGACACGCGTCGGACCATAACAGGCACCTTTTTGCCTCAGCTCGTGATAAGTGCAAAAAGATATTTAATGAAGCTAAGATGTTGTTTGCTGCCAGAATGAAGCAACGCATAGCATCCTGTAAGTTTGGCACCAAAGACTACAGTAACTCTGTAAAAGTGTGCTTAACAGCACTAAAACGTCAATACCCACTCTAATCAATAAATTTGAGGTCCTCACTTCTTCAGCAGACAAGGCTGAATGCTTTGCTCACAGATTCTCCACCAATTCGAGACTTGATTCATCTGGAGTATCTACACCCGACTTCCCACCTAGAACTAAGGCCCAACTGAATGACCTCCACATTACTCCCTCGCTAATCTGTAACAAAATCTTGAAGCTTGACCCTCATAAAGTGACCAGAGGGGACGGAATCCCAAACATAGTTTTGAAGAAATGTACCCCTGAACTCTCCTCTGTCCTTTCTAAGCTCTACAACTACTGCCTATCCACTTCCTGCTTTCCTGCCTGTTGGAAGTCTTTCTCTGTAGTTCCTATATTTAAGAATTCTGAAGAACCCTCAAACCTCACTAATTACCACCCAATCAGCCTCCTACTGATCTTTGGCAAAGTGTTCGAAGCCATAATCAACGCTGAAGTGGTTCAGCATCTCACAGCCCAGAGACTCTTCTCAGACAAACAGTATGGTTTTTGTTTCATCGGGTCTACTGCTGATATACTCAGTGATGGTCGTTAGCATATATACCAGGCTCTCGACAAGAATGGTGAAGCTCAAACTGTTGTCTTGGATATTTCCAAAACGTTTGACAGACTCAAGCTGCGGAGATATGGCATAACTAGACAATTGTTTGACCTAATCCAGTTATTCCTTTCTAATCACGCAATGAAAATAGTATTAAACGGACATGCCTCCCAAAACTAACATACGAACAAAGGTGTCCCTCAAGGCTCTATTCTAGGGCCTACGCTTTTTCTGATCTACATTAACGATCTCCCCAACGTAATTAGATCCCAAGTAGGCATGTACACTGACGACAACACCGTTTACTCTCGCCTTGATAAAAAATCTGCTGAGAAAATGAACAAAGCGAATCCCATCATAGACAATCGCTCCTATCCTCCATTTGCATGGAAAAGGCTTGTCTCCCTAAGAGAAAAACACTATGCCTCCTTGGCATGGCACTCTCAGTGGACCTCAAGTGGAATGACTACATTGAATTCATTGCTAAATCAACCGCTAAGAAGGTTTGTTCACTGTGCAGGGCCAGGAAGTTTTTCCCATCTAAGTTCATCCTGCACATATATAAATCTACCATCCGCCTGTGTATTGAATACTGCTGCCACATCTGGTTGGGTGCCCCTGCTATTCACCTCGGGGTGACAGAATCCGACGAAGAATCTGTAATGTGATCGATACCTACTTGGCAGCTCAGCTGCAATCGATATCTCACTGTCATGACATGGCTTCCCTGTGCCTCTTCTATAAATATTTTCACAGCTTCTGCTCCAATGAACTTAGATCACTGGTGCCTCTGTTGGGACGCCTGCGCCTATTCGCTATAATGGACTATTCCATTACTATGTAAAGTAATGGTGGCATCTATGTAGGAGAGTGTGCCGAGCAGCCGATCGACAAGTCAGTCATAGACTTCCGGTGACGACCCGGAAGTACTCATTGCTCATACTACGTCTTAAGACGGTTGAGACAATTAACCCTTATTCTTGCATTAGATACTAATAACCTTTGTAAATACTATTTTCACGGAATACAACAATTAACCTATTCCTGTTGTTGAGTTATTTATTCTTACTCACAACATAACAGCCTCCTAGGTATGAATTTACATGAGCTACTAGATTAGCAACTAGGTCCCACCCTTTTACAGTGAAACTGATAAAATGTAACCGCAATTTTTACTCTAACAGCTTCTTTTATCGTACCTCCCACCTGTGGAATTTCCTTTCATACACTTGCTTCTCTGACAGTACAATCTCCAGGAATTTAAATGTCAGGTCAATAGACATGTCCTATCACACTAACTCGCCTCCATTCTCTCAAGCTCTTTTTTCATCTACTCCACCCCCATCCTCGGTATTCTCATCTGTCTATTACTCTCCTCCTGATATTTCCCATAACTAACCCCTCTTTCTTATCACTTTCCCCTATGTAACCCCATCCCTGCACACCAGTGGCAGAAGAATGCCTTGCTTGGGGTGAGATGATTTAAAAAAAAAAAAAATTTATATATAGATAGATAGACAGATAAATAGATATGCATGTTTGTATGTATATATATATATATATATATATATATATATATATTCATGTAGATGTGTATGTATGTAAATATATGCATATAGATATGTGTGTGTGCGTATATATATATATATATATATATATATATAGAGAGAGAGAGAGAGATAGATAGATAGATAGATATAGATTATTTAATTACT
>JBBBDQ010000611.1:1987500-2012500 GCA_037127315.1 Ascarosepion bandense | reverse complement strand
ATATATATACACACTTTATATATATATATAGGTATATACATATATACAGACGTCATATATATATGTATATATATATACACACGTATATATGTATATATGTAGGCATACACACGTTATATATAGGCATACACACGTTATATATATATAGGAATATCTATATATATGTATGCATACACACGTTATATATAGGCATACACATTATATATAGGTATATCTATATATATGTATGCATACAGACGTTATATATATAGGTATATATACATTTATATACATACACGTACACACGTTATATATTGGCATACACACGTTATATATAGGCATACACACGTTATATATAGGCATATATATAGTATACACACGTTATATATAGCTTATACACATGTTACATATATACACACGTTATATATAGCTTATACATATCTTATGTATATACATACGTTATATATACGTTATACACATGTTATATATATACATTATATATATATATTCGTTATATATAGGTTATGCACATGTTATATATACATTATATATATAATATCTATATATATACATTATATATATATATATACATTCGTTATATATAGGTTATACAGATGTTATATATATATACAATATATATATAGATACATTCGTTATATATATATATATACATTCGTTATATATAGGTTATACACATGTTATATATATATATATACATTATATATATTCGTTATATATAGGTTATACACATGTTACGCATTATATATACATATGTATTTATACATACGCATTATATATACATATGTATTTATACATACGCATTATATATACATATGTATTTTTACATACGCATTATATATACATATATTTATACATACGCATTATATATACATATATTTATACATACGCATTATATATACATATATTTATACATACGCATTATATATACATATATTTATACATACGCATTATATATATATATATTTATACATACACATATATATATATATTTATACATACACATTATATATATATATTTATACATACACATTATATATATATATTTATACATACACATTATATATATATATATATATTTATACACATTATTATATATATATATTTACATACACATTATATATATATATTTATACATACACATTATATATATATATTTATACATACACATTATATATATATATTTATACATACACATTATATATATATATTTATACATACACATTATATATATATATATATTTATACATACACATTATATATATATATATATTTATTTAACATACACATTATATATATATATATATTTATACATACACATTATATATATATATATATTTATACATACACATTATATATATATATATATTTATACATACACATTATATATATATATATATTTATACATACACATTATATATATATATATATATTTATACATACACATTATATATATATATATATATTTATACATACACATTATATATATATATATATATATATTTATTTATACATACACATATATATATATATATATATATATATATTTATACATACACATTATATATATATATATATATATATTTATACATACACATTATATATATATTTATATATTATATAGAGGTGTATATATACAGTAGCATCCAAAAGTTATGGACTAGTAAATGAATTTAAGTATGTATAAAAAAAAAATCTACTGAACTCTACATCCTAATCTATAGTACATACTTAGGTATGCACAATATCTATCTGTGGTGAAAATTCTATTGAAATACAAGAATTATTTTGTCAGTTATTAACAATTTATGAAATATCCTGAAAAATCAAGGCCTCTAAAAGTTAAGGCTACCTTGAAAAACAAAACGAAACATAACATTAAGAAATGAAAAAATTCATGACACTCTAAATTTATACTATATACACTATAATAAATTTATTTCTCTTTTCTTAATTTTATAGGAACATCTATTCATCAACATGGCTGCTTGTTAATGCCGCCTGGTTTCTTCTGATAAAAAGTAAAGGATTATTGGTTTTCACAAAGATGGACAGTCAACTTCTGAGATTTCAAGTATTGTAGGAAGGTCTGCCAGTGTTGTGAAATGCATTGTTGCAAAATTTAAGTGTACTGGATTAATAGAATTGGCCCTTAGATCAGGTAGACCTCGTAAAACATCATCTCGGCAGGACTGTGTCATGATCAAAATGTCACTTCAAGACAGGTTTAATAGTGCTGCCGAAATATCCCGTCAAGTAGGTTTGACATTTGATGTCAAAATATCAAGCCAAACAGTTTCTAGGCAGTTACATGATTCAGGATTGCAAGCTCGGGTACCAGCAAAGAAACCTTTGATTTCCCAAAAAAAATCTGAAGAATTGTCTCAGTTTCACACATGAACATGTTGTTTGGACAGATGATAAGTAGTCACAGGTTTACTTCAGCGACAAATCTACGTATAACGTAATTGGTTCTGATGGGAAGACACATGTCCGACGAATAACTGGCGAAAGATTGTCTGTTGCCTGTGTGAAGAAAACAGTTAAATTCGGAGGAGGCAGTGTGATGGTGTGGGGAATAATGTCAGCTGCTGGCTGTGGCCCACTTGTTCACCTTCAAGGGACTGTCAATGCAGAAATTTACAAAGAAATTCTTCAACAATATGGTATTCTGCAACTCCGATCTTTGCCATTCCAGCCTCCAATATTCATGCATGACAACGCTCCCTGTCAAACTGCAAAGAAAGTGAAGTCTTTTTTGGTTGATGAAGGAATTGAAGTAATGGACTGATCACCTCAGAGTCTGGACCTCAACCCTATAGAGAACATTTGGAAGATTATTGGTAATCGAGCGCAACGTCAAAATCCCCAAAACCAAGATGAACTTTGAGAATCATTGAAAAATGAATGGAACAAGATAAACCCATCATTTTGCAAGAAAGTGATTAATTATTATAGCAAAAGATGCCAAGGAGTCATCACTAGTAAAGGGCTGTTCACCAAGTATTAAAAAAACTTGTTTGTATTTTCTTAATGTTATGTTTTGTATTGTTTTTCAAGGTAGCCCTTAACTTTTGGACACCTTGATTTTTCAAAATATTTTCTAAATTGTTAATAACTTGCAAAATAATTCTTGTACTTCAATAAAATTTTCACCACAGATAGATATTGTGCATACCTAAGTGTGTGCCAAAAATTAGGATGTAGTGTTCAGTAGTTTTTTTTATAGATATTTAAATTCACTTGTTCATACTAGCCCTTAAATTTTGGACTCTACTGTATATTTATATATATTATATGTATTTGTGTATATATATATATATATATATATATATATATATATGTTATGTACATATTATATTTATGTGTGTATATCTAATCTAAATCTAATCTGAACTTATTTATAAATGGAACTTGTGTATCTGTGTGTGTCCGTTAACTATAGACTCCAAAACGGCTGAACCGATTTTCTTGAAAATTTACACAGTTGTACTATAAGCGTCTGCGAGTGTTCTTAGCTAAGTTTTGTGTCGAGGTACCCCCGATAAATCTCGAAAATCAATAATAAAAAAAATCAGGTTATAGAAGGGGTGGTCCGATTTTAATCAAATTTGATACACTCATAGACAAAGACATAAGAAATGATATTCAGAAGTTTCAAGGTTGCAGTTCATACAATAGTGCAGAAAAATCGATAATATATATATGCATATATATATATAAAAGGCAACATGTTTGTGTGTGTGTGTGTCTGTATGTCCTTTATACAAATCCACAATTTTTATCCGATTCTCACCAGGCTTTACATATGAAGTTCTTTTTGTTTCTGAAACAAAAGAAACTTGATAAGTAAGTGTGTTCAAAGCGGGTGCCACATTTGCTTACAGTCGATCAAAAACAACGCATTGACAATTCAGAGTGTTGTTTGCAACTGTTTCAGTACAACAACAAGGGGTTTTGGCATAAATACATCACAATGGATGAAACATGGATTTACCACTTCACTCCAGAGTCAAATCAGCAGTCAGCTGAGTGGATAGCAGCAGGTGAAACCCATCCAAAGTGACCAAAGACACAAACATCAGCAGAAAATGTTTTAGCCTCCATATTTTGGGATGCACAAGGGATTTTGTTCATTGATTAACTTGAGAAAGAAAGAACCATCAATAGCAAATATATAGCATTATTAGTGCATTTGAAGGAAGATATCACCAAAAAAATGGCCACAAATGAAGAAGAAAGTGATTTCACCAAGACAACGCGCCGTGTCACAAGTTGATGGCAACGATGGCTAAGCTACATGAATTGCACTTCAAAGTGCTTTTGCATTCACCCGATTCTCTAGATCTGGCCCCCAGTGACTATTGGCTGTTTGTAGACCTCAAAAGAATGCTCCAAGGAAAGAGATTTGGCTCCAATGAAGAAGTGATATCAAAAACTGAGGCTAAATCAAATCGTTCTACAAAAAAAACATTGAATTGTCAAAGAAGTGTTGGAATCAGTGTATTACCTAAAAAGGAGACTATGTTGATGAATAAAGTCAAATTTTGCCTAAAAGTTGTTGTATTAGTTAGGCTCAGGATTTATTGAGTGATGTCTGTACACATATCTCACTCTCTCTCTCTCTCTCTATATATATATATATATACACACACACACACACACACACACACACTACATGCCATAATTATTAGGCCAGTCCAAGTTTTTTTTAAAAGAAATGATGTATTTCATACTATTTTTAGTATTTATTGCCAAGTGGATAATTCTCAATGAAAATATAATAGTTCTTTTTTAATACTGCACAATAATATTTGCATCAAATGAACTATGCTGATGTCCAGTTTTTGTTATCTCTTCCCCATGCTAGTCTCTTCTGATTGGCTGGCTGAAGCAAAGGCTTCCTGGCCGAATTGTAAAATTTTGCAAAGTAATAATAACAAAAGAACCATTCTATTTTCATTTAGAATTATCCACTTGGCAATAAATACTAAAAATAGTATGAAATACATCACTTTTTTTTAAAACTGGGGTGGCCTAATAATTATGGCTGGTTGTGTGTGTGTGTGTGTGTGTGTGTGTGTGTGTGTGTGTGTATGTATATATATATATATTTATTTATTGGAGTAGATAGATCTATCTATTGCCCGGTTCACACTCCACCCACATCTATTGAACAGGTTAAGAGGCTCATCCCTTGTTCCCTGTTTAGGATGTGGTTTCTGGCTTTCTCTTTTCCAATCTTCTCACTATTACATAGCCCCCTGCACATCAGTGGCATTACCGCCTTGCTCGGGGTGATACGATTAAAAAAATATATATATATATATATATATATATATTTATATTATATATATATATATACACACACACACATCTCTATATATCTTTCTCTCCATATATATGTATATAAATATATATCTAGATAAACACATCTATACACACATACATATCTCTATATATACAAATATTTTTATATATACACACATACATCTATACATATACGCTCACACACACATTACATATATTCTTACATGCAAATATATATATATATATATATATACACACACACACACACACAGAGGAGTTAACTTAATTCAGAATACATTACAAAGTTTGTTTGTTTTTTAATTTATTCATAGCATGGTGTCAGAAGCAACTGCATGTCTGGATCTGGTGGTTCGTCTTAGTACTGTCTATAATATTTACAAATATAGCCTTCAAAGAGTCTTTAGCATTGTTGAGTTATTAGCTAGTATTCATCTCAATGGCACCCCTGACATAGTACTTCAATGTAATCAAATTAGAGCTAAGAGGCCACATTCTCGGTCAGCTACTCCTGAGTCACGTGAGGAAAGAAGCAGTCATTCTAGAACAAATATAACCACTCCCAACATACAAGGTATAACCACTACATCTAGCAGTAAATCTAGGAGATGTCATTGACCCTGAGGCTCTCTAGGAGGAAGTGTGTTAGCATGACATGGCTCTCATTGTTCCCATCATTGTGGTTACCTCCATAAATTATTACAGAGCCACCTACTATTCTTCCTATTCACCAGACCACTTTTAACAAGCTACATATCTCTTAATCACTGTGGTTGGTAACTAGTGCCATAAGCACCTTGTGTCTTTTGTTCTAATTAGCTTTCCTCCTTGGTAACTCCACCATATGAAATAGCTAGATGTATCTTTAAACTATTTTTCTCACCTGTGGAACTATCTTCTGGTTTCTTGCTTCCTTGCCACCTATGATCTTTAAAAATTTAGACGCCATGTCCATCATCTTTTACCTTCTTGACTCCTGTTTTTATTTTGTCCTTTCCTCTCACTAATGTCTTCCTGTTTTCTTTCACTCTCAGTATCACCTTGAGTTTAAGTGGCATTCTAGCCTTGACTGAGGTTGAAATGATTTTTAAAAATGTAATTTTAAGTGTCTGGCTGGAAGGTGCCATGTTAATGTTTCTGATATGACCTAAAAATGTTAAGAATTTAGTGCATGCCATGTTTATAACTACTATGTCTTCAGCTTTGTCAGCCAGTGAGATTATTTTTTCTATCTGCCAATTTACTAGTAATTTAGAGCATTTATGTACAATTTGAGTAGAGGAGTTTCTTCATTCACAGTAATTATAAACATGGATACATACCTTGAAAAGTAACAATGTTACTTGCAGATGATAAAACCTATGGAAAAAAAACTAACAACTGTAAAGTTACTGAAATATTTTAAAAATCCTATAAAAATTAATGAAAAACAATTAAGTATGGTCTTTGTCCATTGAATATCAATCCACTATTACTGCATCTTATAGTCTATCATAATATATAAAATGAATATTTTGATGCAGCCAATAGTCTTTTGAATTGATAGCACCACTTGCATATTTACACACACACTATATATATATATATATATATATATATATATATATAATGATAAAGTAAATTTGAGAGTCAATTTTTCATTGGTACAAATTTTGTTAAGGATTTTTTTTTAAATTTCTTCCTTAACAAGAATTACCTAAATTCTAACCACTTTCAGCTTTTGTAACCCATTATTTCTCTCTCTCTCAATAAATAATCTTTTTAAAATTTCCACTATAATTTTTTAATCAGAGACCTGGACTCTCTATTGGTCATTCATTAAGTTTATATGCCTTTCCTGAAAGAAAAGAAAAAAAATACAAAAATCTCATGTTTATCTAAAGGAATGCTCTCACATGTACAAAATAGCTATTATAAATAAAAGACATTTTACCTAGCAAACAATCCTTCTTTGGACAGGTTATTCTATAAAGAACTTAGCAACATTAAACAAACTAACCACAATAATTCTCCTAACCACGTTGTTGATGAACAAATAAAATTAGCCTTAACCAAACATGATGTCAGACTCTTCCCTGACTTAAAGAAAAATAAACACACCATTAATTTATTAACTAAATGCACCCTAATTATAATTCAGTCAGTTAAGTGCCATACGTTATACACGCTTGGGCCAGCATGTCTCGAAAGAGACAAGACTGACTGGACAGAAGATTTTTCACAGTAGGTTGCCATTACTTTCTGCAGCAGACTGGTTGCTAACCAATGCTAAAGAACCCAATATGTTCTGCTATTAAACTCATAGCTAGAGGGAAGAGATAGATTAATACCTTTCCCAAGGGTATTTGTGCATAAGTGAATGCAACAAATTCAACTGGAATTCAAACTCGACTCCCCAATTTTTCATTCCAAGCTGATATCCACTGCACCACAATGCACATCCACACCTAATTATAAACAGGATGAAAAATTAATTAAAACATAATCCACTGGTACATACCACCAAATGATCCTAACAAACATATAAATTTTATCATCTACTACAAAAAGTTTAAAAAACATAATTATGACCAACGACACTAGGTCTCAAATTCAGTTTTTTTTTCATTTTAGCAAAATGAATTATCCTCAAAAATGACTTCTTCACCAAACCTATTATCATCTTGTTGTTAATTATATCACCACAAGGAAGGTAATAAAGCCATTAACTGAGAGGGAATGAATATAAGAAAAATGAAAAACATTAAGAAGTAGAGAACAGTTAAAGATAGGATATGATGATTTGCATTTCATTTTAATTTTTGAAGATCAACCTTGACTGGAAAGCAAGAAGCTGGAAGAGAATTTCGCAAGCAGAAAGTTTAAGAAAATAAATTATCATAGAACCTACAGTTACATCTTGTCATTTCAACTGTAAAATGATGAGATCTTGCTGCCAATCTAGCACTGCACTTAAATTCACAAAGTCTGAGTATTATATAGTAAAGCTCATCATAACAATTATGATGAAAATGTTCATAGAAAAGGCACAGGGAAACTACATTTTGGCAGTGTGAAAATGATTTAAGCCAAGATACCAGGTCAGAACACTGCAAATTTTTCTTTGGATTTTATCAAGGATCTCCAAATATATAGCAGGACTACCAGACTATATTTAGCAGTAATATTCAAAATATGGATGAATGGCAAATTTGTAAATATGATTCAGGTGAAAGATTTGTCAATCAATAAAATGAAAAAGTGTTGAAACAGCTCATCTGTGCATTAACTGTTGAAGTGATAATTTCCCCCAGTTCTATTATCTAACATGCAACCCCATAGCATAAATGAAGGGATAAATTTGTTACTTTTCTTTCGGCAGGCATTTTTTATGTTTCAAATTAAAATTGCAGCATTATTTTTATCACTTTCATCCAGCCATTTCCTTACAGTTCTCTCAAACATCGACTCTTTCCACACATTCCATTGAGCATTTTCTATTTAAAAAAAAAATAGTGTTAAGTTTTTTGTCATGAAGTTTTGACACTTTCATTAATATATTCATATATTTCCCTTTTATAACCTCCCTATTTTATTCATATTTGTACCAAATTTTACACAGTTCAGAGAAAACAACCCACACCTTTTTACCTAATAAGGTGTCAGATTTCCTCTTCAAAGCTACATTATCCTTTCCATTGTTTCAATTGACAGCTCTCTTGTTGGAACTATGTTTTCTTTTATTTAGTCAAGTCTAACAGCTTAATGGAGTCTACAAACACTTGAGTGGAGACTAATTTGCATATAATGACTTATACAGGTATCTATTTCAGAAATATAAATTACAAAAGGATTCCATAATTTTTCTATACTTGATCTAAAAAACATGCCATTAATTTAAATAATTTAACCTACTTTGTCTGAGGCATGTTTCATGAAACCAGAATGTTGAGCTATTAAGCATCGGCTAATGTCATATCTGATTTATTTCCTTTAAAGTAAAAAAAATATCTGGGTTAAAATTCTATAGTTGTGGTGATTCCATAATTAAATTTATGTTTTATGCTATGCAGGAATGACTAATTTTGCGCACATCATTTTCCCATAATACTTCTTTGATTATAAAAACTCTAAATATGAAAAATTACTCTCAGAAAAAGTAATGAGCCTTAAACAATGCATATGAATGTACTGAAAGAAAAAAATCTTTATCAAGTTCAGACAAATAGTAAAATTAGTGGTAAATATTTCACAAGGTCTCTGTCAGATCTAAGTACAACCTGAGGATAATCAACCAAAGTAGATTACATAGCAAGAACATAAGCTACTCATAAAAATTACAAATCACAGATTAGACATCATTATGAAACATGACTACAGTTAATTTTTTCTAGCTTTATTATTTTCTGGCGATGTTAAAGTGTAGATCTCAACTTTTCATAGGTTTATAATGTAATATAATTTGATAAAAGAAAATTTTTAAAAAAATTATTAGCAAGGTATTTCTTATTTACTCATGTTGGGACTATAAAAGTCTCTTTCCTCAAGTTGAATTTGAATTCAATATCAACCTGCACAAAATTTAATATGTAATTATATATGCAGATGTCAATTGAAAATTTTGACATTTATTATATTTATAGTCATTATATGTGTTATTTCTCTGTAACCAAATTAATAAAATTCTCCATGACAAAGTAAACATTCCATCACTAACAAATATGGTAACTGGTCATAAGCCCATAAATAGAAATGGTGTCCCTATCAATCAAATTAATAAAAATCAAAACATAACTTGTACTAAAAAAAAAAAAAAAAATGTATCATTCAAGATGATGTAAAAACTTTCACATTTACTTATAATAGATTTTTTTGCTTCTTTCTTTATGTCAAAGATTAAATCCTTCAGTTATTCTTTTATAACAAGAGAGAAATAGTTAGGCCACATATGAAAACCATGAATTAGTGGCAAAACAGTTACATAATTTGAATACAGAAAGTTAAACCTGAATATCTTTAAAACAAGAGGTAGTCATTACTTTAATATGATATCCTGACCATTTGAGACCAAATCCTCTATCCTCCTCAGTATCATAAGACTTCCTGTGGAGTAAAGGTGGTCACTACTAGATGTTGCTACTGTGATTTCTGTAAAAGGTAGGTTTTATATAGTTGACAGCCCTATACCAAGACTTACTCCTAGACTGGATTTCAACTAAGGCTAGAGAATTCATTTCATGCCGTACATGGAGAGAAGGGACAGATTTTCCAAGTTCAAATATGATTTTCATATAGCCTAGCAGATATTAGCATAGAACTTCTCTATGCAATAGGGAATGATGTGCTTATTCAATCCCAATAAGTATCCAAATATAAGTAATCAGAATAATGATAGCATGAAGTTCTATAGAAATATTTCACATGGTCACAGACATTAAATAGAATAATATGATGAGAGTGACATTTATAATGATGTAGCCCCTCATGTACATTCTGGCTCACCCCTCATATACATTCTTGCTCACCCACTGAATTATGATAAAATTTTAGTTTTGTTTTTATTTCCTCATATTATATACAACCTGTTGTCTGTAAGGGAATGGCAAAAAAGAACAACTTAAGACATTCACTTAATATCCTCTGGGCAAGCACTCCCACTAATCTCAGGGACACTGAATCATATCTTTTATATGGGCAGTTTATTTCAAAAACTTTTAACACACAGACTTGTGCAATTTCCTCTTAATTTAGCAAACCAGGACACAATGGAGTGTCCCATCAACCTTATGACTAAGCTAGGCAAAAAGTATTCCTGTTTACTAGCTATATCAAGTGCCTCAATTCTCTCAATTGCAAGTGAGTTCTTTTTTAATAAAATTTGCAACTCCTCTCTATAAGAATTACTCATCTATATTAATAACTATATTTATAGGTTTTAATTACATCACAAGATAATTCCTGAAAAATTATGTCATGTTAACTGAAAACCATTTTTGCTTACAATTCCTAGTTAAAAAAAATTAATATTTGACAACCTTACAAATACTTTGACTTATTAATATCCACCATCCCATTTTTGATACAGTGGGCATTAAATAAACATTCTTTTGTTCTATCATTTTGTCATGTATTATTATCATAATCATTATATAGTATATTTCAAGTTATAGCTTTGTTTTACATGCACACTTTTTCCCAAGCTTAGAATATTTTCTCTTGTCAAATAATTTACATAAAAGATTTTCAAGAAAGCACAGAAATGAAAATTACATGAAGGCATGTCAATTTTTATAATTGAAAGAATATGATGAAAACTTCTGTAAAAAAATAGAAAATAATAATTTGAAACCTTGCTAAATAAACATAAATTTGCCCAGAATAATCATTACATTACACATAAATCTCATAACTACAGCAAGATTCAAAAACTTTGTTTTTTATACTTGAACCGCTTAACTAGAAATCAAACATACTGCTTCAAATCTATTAGTATCTATCTGATACTAATATGCAAAAGGAATGTGCAGATTTAGCCTGTATATGATCCCTATGCAAAATGAACTATTTCACATAAATCAATCAAGCTAAGCACCTAAAACAAATAGAAATAAATTCAGAAAAATTTGCTGATCTTGGTTTTTATACTCCCAACATTACTCCCTAAAATTCCACAATCTAAGTCCATGCAATAAGTTTTATTTCTAGGTTAGATAATGTAGAAAATTTATATACTGTTTAAGTAGCAGAAACAGACAAGAACCAAAAGGGAAATACAGTGAAACTTCAGTTCTTGAATACTCTTTCATCTTAAAAAAAATGATTATGAAACTAAATTTTTCTCAAAAAATACATTCCAGTTCATGATGACTTCAGAACTTGAATCAAACTGAGAAAACCCAAACATGTGTTTGTGTCAGTTACTTGTTGGCTTCCATTGATGCTATTCACATTCACTTCATCAGTGTGCATCATATTTTTATAAATTATTTCATTATTATATAGGCCCTAATGGCTCCAAAGAAAGTTAGTGATAACAGAAAGCCTAAGAAAGTTGTGACAGCTACACTTAAAGTGAAAAATAAAATAAAAGTGGAACATGTGTCTTTGATTTAACATTGAATTTTTGGGGTGCAAAATCAACCATACAAAATTTGATCAAAATGTATTGGAACTGGTGATATAAAAAAAAAAATCTACAGACCATATCAATTCAGCATTTAATCTACTTCACAGTAATCTCCTTCTGAGGCCAGACAATTTATCCCGTATCATTTCCACTGATAGACATATTTCTGAAACTACTTTTTTGGGATAGCAAGCAGCTGCTCTATCACATTTTCTTGGATTTCCAAGAGATTTTCAAATCTTGTTCCTTTCAAATGTGATTTTTTTAAGAAAAAAGTCACAAGGAATGAGATCTAGGCAATATGGTGCTTGACAAACCTGGGAATGCTGTGTGAAGTGACTCATTTACATAGGAAGTTACCAAGAGTATAAATAGCTATAGCTATTAAATGAGGCATTTGAGTGCTTACCACTACATAACAATGGCAAGACCAACATTCAAAAACTGAATGAACAATTACCATTTGATAATTAAAAGTACACACAAGCTAAAGCTACAGTAAAACAGATGAAGGATTTGAAATCAGTAAGAGGAGAAAACTAGATAAGTGATTTCTACTTGTAAATTGCAGATTGTGAGGCGATTATAAAAGTATCAGCAATTGCATGCCCAATACAGTTGAAGGAAATGATGTTTGATGATATGTCAGCTAATATTAAAAAACAGCACTTAAGAAAAACTGTCATTAAAAATAGTGTCAAATTTGTACAGCAACAAAAATTGATTCAAAGATCTAATTCAACAAAAGTTATGGATCTGAGAGAGGAAATGGATACATATGCAAAAGAATAAAGACAGAATAATGTGCATTTGGTATGTTTATAAAACAACAAAAGTGTGGTATCCTATGCAATTGAGCTGAGTAGTATTTAAGTGCTAAGCCACTAACTGTTGGGACTCCATTACATCACACGTAATGGTGTACCACATATCAAGTACTGAAACTGTGAGATATACCAGACATAACAAATGGCATTGGTGATAGGATGCTTGGGTCCCATAAACAATTCTGAATACATCAAGATCTGGATAAAAGCCTTTGCAGCTACAGCAAAAGTATGTAGACTCTAGAATA
Organism: Ascarosepion bandense; assembly: GCA_037127315.1. Classification (NCBI taxonomy): domain Eukaryota; kingdom Metazoa; phylum Mollusca; class Cephalopoda; order Sepiida; family Sepiidae; genus Ascarosepion; species Ascarosepion bandense. Next base: position 1,998,995 of record JBBBDQ010000611.1, on the reverse strand, counting down.
GAAGGCAAACAGAACCAAATAATAAACTTGTTTATGTCTTCTGTAGGGTGCAAAGCATTAAAGAAAATCTCTACAATGGCATGCCCACAGAAATTAGAACAGATGTCTTTTGAGGAAGTTGTCAGCATAATAAAAAGAAACATCAGGCCAAAAAGAAGACTGGTCATCACTGAAAGGATGAAATTTCTAGAAGCCAGGCAGCAGCTGGAGGAATCTATTATGCAGTACATACAAAAACTCAAAGGACAGGCAAAGCAGTATGAATCTGAAAAACTCGGGACTCAAGGTATATCAATTGAAGATGAACTGATTCTATTACAAAAAATTAAAGGACTTAATGACCCTAAGCATAAACGAAAAGGACTGGAATGCGTGCAAGGCAGCCATAAGAACTTAAAATTAAGTGTGGACTATTTACAGCAGTTGAAGCAAATCAGAGATTTCAACCAGCCAAGAGAAAAGTGAGTCATACAGGTCAAATGTAACCAAAGCCACGGATTATCAGGTCTCGACATAGTAAAAGTAGATACAGCCAAATTAATAAACTCCATGGAAGCACAAGAGAGTGAGCTAGAACTTCTAAAAAGATATAAAGCAAGTAATTGATTAAAAGAAAATTATCACCCCAAATACATTCAAACCAGAAAAGTACCAGTAGATATACTTCATTTAGTGGTAGCCAAATTAAATCACATGATGAAGCAAGGAATTCTCAAGAAAGTTACAAATGGTGGAAGTAACTGGGCCTCGTCAATTGTAACAATAAAAAAGGCCGATGGAGATTTGCGGATATGCAATAACTATAAAATTGAAGTAAATCACCAGTTATAATTGGACTCATTTCCATTACCAAACATGGAATACTTTGCAAAAATTGACTTGACATCTGCCAACAACCGAATTCAGATTGACGAAAAATTTAAAGAGGTCGCCAAGATCAACGCTCCAATAGGCCTGTTAAGGTGGACTCACTTACCATTTGGAATTAAAACTTCGAGTCATATATTTCAAAGGTCAATCAAAGGAATATTTTTAAGCAAGATAACTAACATGATTATTTACCAAAATGATATAGGGGTAGGAGCAAAGATCAAGCAAGAGTTAATGCAAAAATTGGATTAAATATTATGTTGACTGAAAAAGGTTGGATTAAGTATTAACAGAGACAAATGTAGGTTGCATGCCATATAAAATTCCACCATACCATCCACAATCCAACGAACTTGCAGAGCAGATGGTAAAAACAGTTGAAATAATAATGAAGGCATTCTCGCCCATTACTGAAAACATTGAGGCAGTTCTAGCAAAAATGCTCCTCAGTTATAGGTCAATAACACATGCAGAGAGGAAGTTCAGCCCATCAGCCTTCATGGGTAAACAGATTAGAGCCCATTACCATATCTTTCACCACAAGGGAGACAATATGTTGCAAGAAAAACAAAAGTACAAATCCCGAAGAAGTGAACTTCCTTTTGCAGAGGCAATAATACAGCTTTGATCAAGAAGAGGCAGTATGTTTTAGCTCATGCAGATCAATTTAGAAAAATGATTGTCAGATGATGTGAAGATGAAAGACCAAAGTCAGGAGGAGGAAGGTAACTACAATGAGGAGACAGCATAGAACAGAAAGAAAGCTACAGTGATGAGGATGAACAAGAAATGGACATACACGCAGAAGAAAAAACTGACAAAGAAGAGGATGAAGAATGACTAAGTTCACCAATAAAAAGTAGAAGAAAGGAGTAAGAACAAGAAATATATAAATCAAGAGTAGTTAGATGTTGCAAAAGGAAAACAAGGGTATAAGACCATTCTGATTCAGGGAAGGTGTGGTATCCTATGCAGATGAGCTGAGTTGTATTTAAGTGCTAAGTTGCTGTTGGGACTCCATTATGTCACACGTAATGGTGTACCACGTATTGAGTACTGAAACTGTGAGATATACCAGACATATAAGGGAAAAGCAAAAAATGTCTGGCATTTAAAAAAAAAAAAAAAAAAAAATGTGAAAAACATTTCAAAATGAATCATTTTAAATGTATGTGTAAATCCAAAGGAACTTAAGGAATCAGCACATATACTAGCCAACCAAGCATAGAGATGAATACAATATGGTAGCCAGTAATACGGAGTGCCAGGGAAAATCATTAGTGTCAAAATTGCAATATAAGCTCTGGTAAAAAATACTAGAGAAAACCATTAACATAAAAAAAAATTGCAATATGAAATCTGATAAAAAAATTGTCCCAGAAATTCAGTTGTTCTTGTCCTTAATGACCCAGTGGATATAGACATTGGTTAGTTCCTGTGACTTGACCGAAAGAGTTGCGAGTTCAATAACAGGATCACAGGTGAACAAGTAACTCAGAGGGTTAGAGGGAGATAGCTCATGACTAACAAAAGAGGCTTTATGCAAAGAATATGAATGATATACCCCAGTGATAGTAATAAAAGGATTCGGTTTGAAATTACTAGCACCTGAAATAGGTGGGAGCGTACAACTGCCGAAACATTGTACAAATGGCAACAAAAATGACGACAATAGTCCGAATAATGTAAATAGTGTAAATTAGAAGCTCATTGACCATAATGCACTCAGGAAAATTTGTGGTTTAAAAAGAATAGCAAATCAAGATACAGAATGCAAAGTGAACAGAACACTATGATAATAGAATTTACAATGTTGAAATGTATTTACGTATACTAGGTTTGCAGCAAGGTCCCACCCATTTGCCATCAAAATAGTTAAATGCAACTATCTCTTCTACCTTAACATTTTCTTTTCTCACACTTCACATTTGTGGAACGCTCTTCCACTTGCTTGCTTCTCTAATAGCTACAATCTCCAAAACTTTAAATGCAAATTGCCATCTTCTATCTTCCTTGATTCTCATCCTTTTATTATCCTTTCTTCGACATCCCCTGCACCTTGCTTTTACTCTCAGTGTAAACCCCCTGCACACCAGCAGCAGTCTTGCCTTGTTTGATTTGGGGGTGGAATGATTATAGAAAAAAAACAAATGGGTTATTAGCGTATGTAGACAAAGTTAGATTGCAACATGATAGCAATGAATAAATGTACAGTGAACATGAAAGTAATGAAAGCAAAAGTGTCATATCAGCTCAAGATAAACATGATCTTGTGAAATCCAGAGAAGTATAGATTCTGAAAATAAACAATTGTTGGGGAAACACTCCTATGAAAAAAGAAAAAGATCACAATAACCCACATCTATACAATCTCTTAGGGAGAGGGAAGATGATAGTGATGAGACAAAAGCTCCCAGAAGAAGGGAAAATAAGATAAAACTTCTTTGGTACAGGAAGAGGAGGTGACTCATTTACATAGGAAGTCACCAAGAGTATAAATAGCTACAACTATTACTCATGATACAGTTGAGTGCTTGTCACTTTCTGTGAGTTAGTAACACTACATAATACTGTGATTGACCAAAAACTGCTACACAAGCTATAGTCACTGATTGAACATCTGTGATGTTGAGAGACAGGCACATTACACACTTTCCTTCCAAGCACTGCCATAAACAAGGAAAGTGAGTGAGAACATTATAACTTGGTGTGTATATATGACAGAATTCAAGGTCAATCTGTGCTAAATGGCTTCTCTCTACTATCATTAGCAATAGTCTTGATACTTTTTGAGCAAACCTCATGGGCATTATGCTGAATAAGAAAAATGTGATCAAAACAGATGTTGCAAAATGAGTGAAAGTTAACTAAACAAAGACCACAAACTCATGGAATAGTGGCAAAAATAAATCACTTTAATTTTTTTATTTTCAAACAATTACTTTGGATGAATTAACTTCAAGAACCCAAGTTCCCCCACATATATATGAATTAACTGGCAACATAGATAGTTGAATGAAAATTGAACAACTAAGATCAGGATGGAAAAGCATATAAGAAACAAATTATAATCATATTATAATTGAGTTTCATGAGTTTGCATGACTGTTACGCCCTGCCAATACCTCATAAATAATGGATTGTCCAGTTTTAATTACACAGAATAAGAAGGTAAAAGACTACTTGGTTTCAGTGAGAAAATGAAAGAAAAAGAAGGAAAGAGAAGTGTGTTTCAGTGAAATGCAAAAAATTGTCAATTTTGAATCTTTTCATTTGTATGCACTTCTAAAAATAACAGCTAGTGTTGTTGCAATATTTTGTTAAAGTTATTAAGCTCAAATATTTAACAATGTGTGAAGGAAATTTCTGTGGATATTTTATTGTAATAGAACTCACCATGAGCCTATTCAATCATTAACTTAAAGATTCACCAAAAAATTAAAACAGGGAAACTGCAAAATTTTTTGTGAATCTTTCTCATTTCCAAAATCCCAACACAAAGTAAAAGAATTTTTCTTTACTTTTACAATTGCCTGCGTGAAGATAAACATTAGACATTAAAGAAATTACTTATCAAATAATACTTCATTTCACGATTTTTTATAAAGCAATGAAATAGCTAACACCTTCCATGCTATATCCAACAAAGTTGAACCACCCTCATTCTATCTGTGTTCTAATTGTGAAAAAGGAAGTTCCACTCAGTCAATGCTTTTCTCAGAATCTACTTTGTGGTACAAACTCCCAGGTGGGTGCTTACCTATGCACTACAATCTTAACCACTTCAAAACAAAGATCAATTGTTATGTGCTCTATATACTCATAATCTTCACTTACTTTGTCCTCTTACATACCTCATTCAGTAACCCACTATCTAGAGTGGCTCTTTAGCCTTGTACTGAGTGAACATTAGTAAAAAAAAAAAAAAAAAAAGAGTGCCAAACAAGATATTATATCTGACTGAAGAGTGCAAAAAAAAAAACCCCAAAAAATGGAAAACTTACAAAACTAAAGCAAATGGATCTTCCATGTGATTAGAGTATACTCTGACCACTGATGATATAACAGCATACATGGGCACCTTCAAAACTCTAAATGAACCACACCTGGTAGCTGAACACTCCTCTAACCTAACTCTAACAGCTTCGTGTGGTAAAAACTGATCACTTTCAATGCCACAAAAACATAACTAGTGAAATTCAATCATCAACAAACAGACCCTAAATTTTCATCTACCTCAATAAAAAGCTGTTTTTCTCAGGGAGGCCTCATGCCTTGAGCATATATTGGGACTTGAGCTCAAACCAGACCTCAAGTGGAATTCAGACATACAAGGCATTGCTCAAGATTCTGGAAAAAAAATGACCAATTCCCTGTACCACTCCAGTAAGTACCTGGATTTTCCTGCTATCCTCTATCTTTATAAGAACCAGATCAGGCCAAAAATAAATTATTGCTGCCATTTCAGTCTTGATAGAATCCAAAAGTGCCTCCACTGTCCTGTGAATGATAAACTGTTCCTCACAGATGTTGCAATTCTTCTGCTACTCTATTACTATTTCCATGGAATGTGTTCAAATAAACTACATTCCTTAGTTCCACTAGTTCTAAACTTTGGAAGTAAAACTCACGATGCCATAAGATTTAAGTTCTTTTCCAACAGCTTCTTGCCACAACCAACTACTTTATGGAACCAACATCCAAGATGATGCTTTCTGGATTGATACAACCATAACCCATTCAAATCTAGAGTTATCTTCCCCATGTATCCTCATAAACTGTACCTCTTACTCTGTAACCATCTACCTCAAGTGGTTCTTGGGCTTTGGACAAGGTGAACATTATTGTAAAAAAAGAAATTATTCATAAATTTTATTATATCCTACAGATTTTAGTTACTGATTCTGAGATTAGTCATAGTTATTGATTGAACACTCAAAACCAGTTCTATAAAACCATTAAAATAAAGAATTAAAAGTTCATTGGTATTAGTGAAATTGTTATAGTCAAAATATAATCAGAAAAACAAATTGCAATAGACTTATTTCATAATGGTCCTAGCACTCAATATCAATACTAAGTCTTTTTTATCCTCTAAAAGTACCAACTATAATCTCAAAATTAATTATTAGGTGTGTATTGGATGTCTTTAATCTATTAACATACACTTATACTTTGAGTAGCATATGGAATTCCTAAGCAAATTACAACAGCAGAATTCCATTGCAGGTTGTCCGACAGGAGCTAACTACAGCAAAAGTCAACTATCCCAGTCCAGATGTCACATTTCTTTCTGCTATAAGTTATGATTAATGAGGTTCCCCTATACAAGATTAAACCAAAATATACACAGCTCAAAAAAATTAGAGGAACACTTTTTAATTAGAGTATAGCAACCTATCAGTCAAACTTTTTGAATATTGATCTGGTCAGTTAAGTAGCAGAGGAGGTTGTTAATCAGTTTCAGCTGCTTTGTTGTTAATGAAATCAACAACAGGTGCTTCAGAGGGACAACAATGAGACACCCCACAAAACAGGAATGGTTGAGGCCACTGATACTTATTTTCCCTTCTTATCTCTTTTGGCTGAGTTTTTACCGACTTTCTACTGCAGTAGTTTTTTTATTTGTCTTAGATCAACATCTCTGTTAATAGCATAGTGCGGTACCTGGATGCTACAGAGGTTCCACAAGTAGTGCAACTCCTCCAGGATGGCACATCAATATGTGCCATTGCAAGAAGGTTTGCTGTATCTCCCAGCACAGTCTCAAGAGCATGGAGGAGATTCCAGGTGACAGGTAGTTACTCCAGGAGAACTGGACAGGGCCGTAAAAGGTCCTAAACCCACAGTAGGATTGATATCTGTGCCTTTGTGCAAGGAGGAACAAGATGAGCACTGCCAGAGCACTACAAAATGAACTTCAGCAGGCCACTGGTATTAATGTTTCTGACCAAACAATCAGAAACAGGCTCCACGAGGGTGGCCTGAGGGCCCGACATCCTGTAGGGGGGCCTGTGCTCACTGTCCAGCACCATAGAGCTCGATTGGCATTTGCCATAAATCACCAGAATTGGCAACTATGCCACTGACGCCCTGTGCTCTTCACTGATGAGAGCATGTTCAATCTGAGCACATGCAACAGACGTGAAAGGGTCTGGAAATGCTGTGGAGAACCTTATGCTGCCTGCAACATCATTCAGCATGACTGGTTTGGTAGTGGCTCAGTGATGATTTTGGGAGGCATAGCCCTGGATGGACGCACAAACCTCTACAGGTTAGATAATGGCATACTGACTGCTATTAGGTATCAGAATGAAATCCTTGTACCTATTGTCAGAACCTTTGCTGGTGCAGTGGGACCTGGGTTCCTCCTGGCCCATGACAATGCCCAACCTCATGTATGCAGGCAGTTTCTGGAGAATAAAGGAATTGATACAATTGACTAGCCCCCATGTTCACCTGACTTAAACCCAATTGAACATCTCTGAAACATTATGTTTAGGTCCATCCGGTACCACCAAGTTGCCCCTCAGACTGTCCAGGAGCTCAGTGATGCCCTGGTTCAGATCTGGGAGGAGATCCCCCATGACACCATCCATCATCTCATTAGGAGCATGCCCCGACGTTGCCAGGCAAGTGTACAAGCACGTGGGGGGGGGGGGGGGGGGCCACACAAACTACTGAGAATCATTTTAAGTTTCTAAATGACATTTTGGCAAAATGGACTAGTCTGCTGCATCATTTTTTTACTTTTATTTTTGGGGTGTCTTTGATTCCCCCCCCCTCTATAGGGTGATCATTTTCATTTCTATCAAATTATGTGGCATCATTTTGTTACTAATACATTACCTACTTATTATCAGGAAAGATATTCAAGGTCATTTTTACCCAGTTTAGATCTGATATGTTTTCAAAGTGTTCCTCTAATTTTTTTGAGCAGTGTATGTAGTGTGATTTGAAGTACTATAACTAAATGATAGTACAGTACAGTATTTAAACAACTAAAAATATTCTATGTGGGATATTTAAAAAGGAAACAATTAACTGCTTCAATGGAAAATTCAAGAAACAAAGTTGGGTAACACATGATTTGAAAGTAAAAATAAAAATCAGAATTTGTTATAAATTGTCTCATTATAACTAAAGAAAATATGTTTTGATTTCTTTTTTTACAATTTATTAGCCTTTTGTGGTTTATTTAAGGCCAGAAAATATTTTTAAATTATAATAATTTTTCAGGGATAATAATGATTTACTGATAAGTCTTACTAATTAACCTATTAGTGAAGGGAGAATAGGTAAATTAATACCTTCACCAAGGATATTTGCACATCGGTGAATATAACGAATACGTCAGGAATTGCAATTAAACTATCTGATATGCAATTTACAGCCTTAGTTGATTACAGTACCCACACATCTAAATTTACAGTACCTAGTATTTCCAAGCAGTCACCCATCTATGTACTTACCAGGCATGATGGATGTTGGTTAATTTTGGATAGAGTAGAATATATACATAAATACACAAACACATATGTGCATATATATATATATATATATATATATATATATGTATATGCACACACATTTCTACAAACACATATTATAAATGTCCACAAAAACATGTGTGGGTGTTACAGAAAATCCCAAGGATTAATGAAATGGTTTTAGCAACTGACATATTTGATTTATTTGTTTGAACATTATTTTTAATTGATAGAATATCTAATCAAATATGACTGATTTAATCAAATAGTATATTTATATATTTATTTCAACTGGCTTGATTATTTACAATAAATCTTATTATGAAAATGTGTGTCATGTGCCAGGATTCGAACATATATATATACACACACACACACACACTTAAATATAGACACACAGGCACATAAATTTACACACAAACATTATATATATTATTGATATTATCAGTCTGGAAGAGGCAATTCCAGCATGCAGCAACTTTGGAAATTGTCTGAATTCCATAACACGGGTTGAACCAAGCTGTGTGAGTGAAATTGAGTAGATGGCTTTATTTGAGGAGTCATGGATGATTAGGCTACCTAAAAGTCACAAATCATTGGGACCAAGTGTTTGAGCATCCTGGCTTTGTTAAGACTGTGATTCATGCGAGATAACGCGCTCTCGCCTAGAAACTGTAACTAAAGTCTGCTCAGCATATTCGCAGCATAAACCATAGGTGGGCTCTCTGGGCTCTGGGTGTTGAACAAACACAACTGTGCCTGAGCAGGTTTCTACAATGTGGATTAGTTAGCCACCCCAGTAGACAGGTATCCTTGAATACAAGCAGCCAGCCATTATATTCATACATACATGCACATATATACGTATATGTACATATATACATATATACACTGACATATATACACATATATACGTTTATATATATATATACGTACATAAATACATATAGATATTTACTGTATTGAGGCAGCAAATAATTTTCTAAACATATACTGTTAACTATAACAGACAATGAATGTCTATTATGTTTAATCATGAGTCATTCTAAACATCATATTTTGGCTTTAATTTCAGGTGAAAATCAAGACAAAAATTGCACCAAAACTTAGATATTTTTTTATTATGCTGGTTCTAAGCTTTCGGCACACATGAGCCATTTTCAGAGAGGTTACAGGGATGTTAAAAGACATCCACCATCAAAGATGGTTTTATCTCATGTTGATATAAAACTCTGCTATGCAACAATAACAATCACCGAATAGCAGACAGTTCATAAATTTGTAATGTGGTTCTATGACGACAGAGTGTGTGAGAGACCGAAATGTTAACAGAACCATATGTCTAAATGCAATGTAATGTATTGTGGCCTCCAATATCTGAAGGTTCCTTTTACTGTGTGTATGAGTGAATATTATTATGTTATTGACTAAAATCTGTCTAATATTACCTACATGGCTATGTTTTTTTAAGAAATATTGTTTAATTGAACTCTGATCAGAAAGGCGACAGGTAAGCTTACGAGAGAGCATAGTTGTAGTAAAATCAATATATGTAGTGGGTTTATTATTAATACCAGAGATACAATCTCTGAACAGGCATGTAAATTGATACACTACATGGGTTTCTGCAGAAGATTTAGCTGTGTGGTTGTAGGGTTATTAGAGACTATGAGGTCAATTGTTTTCAATTTTTTATAATATATGATGAGCTTAATTTGATTATTATTATTATTTATTGGTTTAACATTTCTACTTATGTTTTTGAGTGTTGTTTCATCATGTTTGTAATTATTATGCATTTGGTTGCAATAGCATAAGTTAATTTTGATGTACACTATTATTATTAATATTATCAATATTGTTAGAGGTTTTATTGAGTTTATTGAGATATATTTTAATTTGTTGATCAATGACGGAGTTAGAAAATCCATTGTTAACAAGTGTTTGTTTAGTGTTGTGTAATTCTTTATAGAATATAGATTTGGAAGAAGATATCATTTGTGTGCGTTGAATTAAGCTTTTTTATAACAGCTAACTTATATTGTTGGGGGCATTCACTACTATAATTAGGAAAACACAAGTTTATGATATTTGGTTTCCTATATAGAGAAGTAGTAAATCTATATGTGCTAGAATCAATAAATGCATCAAGGAATGGAATTTTATTATTAATATTAAGTTCTAATGTAAATTTGAGGATAAAGGGACTTTCAAATTTCTTTTTTAAGTTGTGTAATTTGATCAATATTTTTAGCTAAAATGAAAATGTCATCTATGTATCTTACATACATAGGTGGTTTATTATTGTATTAATTATTTTATTTTCTAAATATATTGTTAATTATATATATATATATATATATATATATATATATATGCACCCTACTGACCATAAGTTTGGGACCACCCAAATTTTTTTCACAAAGTTTATAAAATTTCATTTTTAGCAGAATCAAATTTGCCGAGTTTGTATTTCTTGTTATTTTTATGCAGATATCAAGTAAAAAAAAAAATTCTTTTCACCTTTAAAGTAAACATTTACTCAGTTTGCTACTTGACTCCTCTTATTGTGATCAAGTTTTTGCCAAGAATTCAGATATTATAATTTATTTTTGTAAACCATATTAATACGGTATAAATGGCAAAGAAACAGATTAGCATTGAAAAAAAGAGCTCAGGTTGAAATTTTTTCAAAAGAAGAATATTCTGAACATGTTATCGCTTAAAAATTAAACCTATCAAAAAATGGCATGCATTGTTGCCTTCAACGACTTTGTGAAACTGAGTTAAATATTGACAGAAAAAGATCTGGTAGGCCCAGAGTAACATCTATTGTAGAGGATAGGCACTTGATCATATCTAGCAAAAGGAATAGAAGAAATTGCAATGAATTCTACTCGACAACATCCAGTATCTGTTACTACTGCTAAAAGATGACTTCATTCTGCTGGGCATAAAGGCTGTGTAGCAGTTAAGAAACCACTATTAAAGAAGGAGAATAAGTTGAAATGACTACACTGGGCAGAACAGCACAAAGAATGGACTTTAGATGATTGGAAAAAAGTATTATGGACAGATGAATCAAAATTTGAACTGTTTGCAAGCAAACAAAGAGTGTTTGTCAGACAAACTTCT
>JBBBDQ010000611.1:1745000-1982500 GCA_037127315.1 Ascarosepion bandense | reverse complement strand
CAAAAATATGTAATGATAATTTTTCTTCTTCAAAAATGTAATATTTTTCCCTCAAAAGTGTATTGTTAGTAATACTTTTCATTCAAAAATGTATATTTTTCTATAAAATTCTCTTTTTATGTATATATTTCTATAAAAGTGTATTTTTATACTTTCATAGTGATTTGACATCAGTCTGGGGTTTAACTATTTGCCATAGCTGAGACCCTAACAGGTGTTATCACTTCGGCTCAGGGTGGACCTGGGAACAACAGCAATCAAGAGGTGGTTCCATGCTCCTCACAACCTTCCAATCAGAGGCTTTGCTGTTGGATGCAGTTTACTGTCATACCAGGACCAATTTTCAATTAGTAAATATAATCTTCACTTCATAATTTTCTCAAATAACCCCATCAAATCTTTGAAGTATTTTTAAAATATTTTTGAAACTTTATAAATTAAAAAAAAAAAAGAAAAATGAAAATAATTCTTTTAAAATTTCATTATTAATCGAAAACAATTTTCTTCAGACTATAATGTTCTTAATTTATATTATTTATGCAAGCAATTAAAAGCTTATCAAATTAAATAATGTCATAGTTATATTGCATTTTTTATTTTACTATTGGGAGCAGATTTTTGGAAATATAGACAAAATTTTTCAAAAAAATAATAGATGATTTACCTTCCCCAATGAGTATTACATTTAACTAATAAAACCACTTTGCACAACAAAATTTAATATCTTAAAATTTCATGAATTTATGTAGATGGGAGTAACAGATGTAAAAAAAAAAAAAAAAAAAAATATATATATTTTTACCAAGATTTTTAAAAAATCATATTTTCAAAAATAATTTCATTCATTTGTGAGTAAGTCCTGAAAGTTTCATTAAAAATATTCCCACATACACTGCTAGTGCTGAACATGCTAAGAATCCTTTTATGAAACAGATGCCAGACAACTGCCTCAACTTGTATATATGTAATGAAATGTACCAATTATCAAATAGAATATCAATGTTTACAAATATTACAAATATACTTTTTTTTTAACTTACACTTTACATCCTGGTCAAAAAGAGGAAAAACTACATTGCAGTGTCAAGTGTTTGCATACATTTCATATAAAGATAAAAGCTTCTCAAACACCATATGTACCTCCACTAATTCAGTATTAGCAGTCAGCAGCAACCAAATATATTGCCTCTATATTGGTCCTAGTCAATGGTAACCAATAATGTAGTCCTGTTGCCTCCATTGCTCTTCAAGTTAATTCAGGCCATTGTGGCTATCATCTAGTTGACTTCTCATTTGTTAACACATCAGTCATTTTGTCACTGGTATCGTGTTGGTGATACAGTTGCACCCGACTTAGCTGGCATTTGTCTATTTATGACCATCCACACCTCTGCTATGTTGTTTTTCATCTGAGAGTGAGAAGATCACTGATGAAGCAAAGTGAAGACTGTTCTGACAGTTGGGAGTTACACTACAAAAAAAAGAATTCTCTAAATTAAAAACTAACATGAATTAAGAAGTAACGACGACAGTTTATATATGGTTGGTTGCATACAGTGGTTTTAACCCTTCCCACTTAAAATCAAATGACAATGGGATTGTCTTTGGAGTCTGCAGCTCATGTTAGTAGTAACTTGAATTTCTAAGTTTTGGTCTTCATGGCAAGGACAAGATCTTGATCAGGAGGTCTCTGCCTCTCAATCTAGTTTTCTCAACTTTCTTCTGGTCTGATTTGATTTTTTGATCTCTCCTAAGTTTTATTATTTTCTGGGTCAGCACAAGGTCTTGCTTAGGAGGTTTCTCTAGTCATTTCCTGATCCAGTCTTCTCTCTTCTAATCTGATCCCTTCTGTCAGTTTTTTAAAATCTCCTGCTTATATGAAGCCCTGCATCCAGCAGGGATAGGAATTGACCAAGCTTTGGGTTTGGTTGTGTTTTACCCTTATCATCATCCTCTTCCTAAAATTCCATATTCTCAAAGTATCTTTACTCAAGTGGTTTTCCAAATTTAGGATTGTTCACCTTTTTTGAGAGTGATAGGAGGAATCAAGCCATCACTTTTTACTCCAACTCCCTTTACATCTCATACCACAGCTCCACATGATCATTGCTAATCTCTTTTCCTTCTTTTCCCTAAGCAAGCTTACCTAGGTCCATTTCCAGTGATGAATCTAATCTCTGAAAATGATGTAGCAAAAGAGTTTTATGGTCATTAGTTTTTTGGGTTTTTTTTTTTTTTTTATTAGGTTATCTCATACCACATCTCTTGGCCAGACCACTCAAGAACTAATAAAAAAAAAAAAAGATGAGAAAATTATTTTCCCCTCTTCTAAAAAAAAGTTTTTCTTTTTCTTCTGCCTGAACATATTTTTATAATCAATAGATCACACAGCCTGTTTGACCATAATCACTTCAAAATAGTAATTAAATTTTCTTTAGCACTTGCGTCCAAGGAAATTCAAATTAATTCTTGGATATAATTTTTTTTTTAGACAAATCATTAGGAGTGAATGCATCAGACTAGCTTCTCTCTCTCCATAGGAGATACTGCTCTCCTGAGTGGCCGATTCAAAACAGGTGTCCTTTTTCTTAGCTCTTTTTGTCCAGAAAAATTGTAACTGTCACTTTAGGTTTTCTTTTATTGATAACACATCTTCTATGAGGATAGAGATAATGGTCTTATCAGTAGGAAGTAGGAAGGGACAGTAGTCTTAGTTTTGCTCAATCTTACTGAATTTTGTTTAGTTAACTCTGGGTTTGATTATCCTTGAATTTATTTTAAGACATAGTTATCCAATGCCTTTTTTTTAATTTTCTTCAACTTTTCGATCCATCTTTCTGCAATTTCAACAATTATCATCCAGTTAATAGACTCTTTTCTCTTCTCCCTCTACTTCTTTTTAATTTCACCACTCTCTGGCAATCCTCAGTGTCACATCACTTCCATACCCTTTATTCATTTACTTCTAATTAACCAAGTGTCACCTTTTGCTTTTGGTGAAGCTGAAAGCTTTCATCAAAAAATATTCACTAAGCATGCAATGGAAATATAAAAATTTTTTTATTCTATTATTATGCTTCTGGATATCTCTATCCATTTTGTTTCTATATATATATTATTTCTTTAATTGGGGCTTGCATCGTCCCTAACAACTTATTAGTTCCCATTTTTTAAAATTTTCATAGTATATCTTCCCTATATCAGTCTTTCTTTTAATGTGAGTTTTAATTTTCCTCCAGCAAGCTTTAATTTCTTTTCATAGATATTGATTCCATTTTCAATTCATTTATTGAATCTCCCTTGGCCAAATTTGACCTGTTTTGGTAAAGAACACTGAATGATGTCCCTTTCTCACCTTCATGCACATCTGCCGGTACACTTTGTTTTGTATTACCATCTTCCTACACCTTCTCAGCACCAATAGTGCAGAGATCCTCAATGTTTTCTCTTCATGATCCCAGCATAGCTGACAAGTTTATTAAGGACTCAAAAATATCTTCTGAAACTGATTTCGTCTATCCTACAACATTTAAATTATTTTTTTAACTGCTCAAAATTATTTTCCTTAATGCTACCTGAGGGAATTTCATTTTTTTTAATAGGTTCCCATACTTCTACCTAATTGCTAAAAATTTGAAACAATTTCATAATTTTCTTTTATAACACTGGTATTTCTTTTAATGCTACCACTCCTTTCAAATGTTTACACATTAATAATCAGTTTATATGTTTTTTTTTTATTTCTCATAATCTTCTTTAAACTATTTTCTTCCTAATACTCAAATTTTCTAAGTTCAGGTAAAATACAATTGTGACAACACCTGCAAACAGTCTCCACAGTGACTATCGACACCATACACAGATAGGAACCCTTTTTATACATATGACAGCACTCACAACCATGTTGAAACCTCACTCTCCCATGTGTATCACCTGCCATCATCTTCTGGAGGTGTTTCTACTTGTTTTACTTTCTCTTCAGGGGTAAAACATACTGATCTTCTCAGTTTTAACTTTATTGGTAAATTTCATTCAGGGGTGCCCCCCCCCCACACACACACACCTTTTTTTCTCAATTGCTGCTGGAGTTGAAGAGATATTTCATTCTCCTCCTTCCACTCGAGTGTTCTATAACTTTTAGATCAGGGCTGCAGATACCATTTTCGACATTCCATCTCTCTGGTTCTTCACAGGAGGACCACCCCGTTCTTTCAGATCTTTTAGCAAGTAACTGGTTACTTAATCCATCTTCACTTTCTGATTCTATTTCATCTGGCTCTACAAGAGTTACTTTTCTCGTCTTTTTATTCAGAACTTTGCAAACCATCTATATCAGTTTTAAATCATTGCCATGAGCCCTTTTAACTGAAATTTACCTAATCTCTTCCTAGAATCTTTACACTATTTTCTTTCAATTACATTTGTGGTATTACAATGTCATTCCTCACTATACTTATTTCTTTTCCATGTAAACACAAAAGTAATTCAATTAATCAACATTCCTTTATATTTTCAGCTGTACTACTATTTGTTTTCCATAGCATATTTGATTATTAGTATGATCTTGGCCAACCTCCATCCCACTCTCAATATGCAGTGTAAATTGTTTTCATGACTGTCACTTTCCTTGTTAATTCATCAGAGCCAGCCAATCCACTTTACTAGTAATAAGTCACCATTAGCAAAATATACCTCATATTAAATCCACAATATCTGTTACTCTGATCTTTAATAATTACCACTTCTTTCACATGAGACACTACAGGTCAGTACTAGCTGGTACTTCAAGTAATTCGTTATCACCAATTTTTCACATCAATCAAAACCAATATTTTCACATGACACTAGAGACAGATCACCTGGTAGTAATTTCTTTTTTTTGAGTCTCACAAACACCTATCACATCATGGCAAATTTACTGGCTACAATTTTTACACCATCTCAACACTATGAGCAACTACCAAATTGGCAGCCTGGAGTTTCCTGTTGAAGCTTTACCTCCAGCCAACAACGGGTGGTCCCCGATTATCCCCAACCGATTTTACCACAGAGATTTATGCAAAACAAAACACAGTCTTTGCACAAAATCCCAGTTTTAAGCTTTTTTTTGTTTGTTTATTTCTACTTTAAATATGAATAATTAAATTAGAATGATTCTTCATTCATGTCAGTGTGATACCTTAACCTTGGCACTGTGGCCTTAAATTCACAAAAAGATCGGTAGCTAGTAGTGACTTAGTCACTACCGATCTTTTTTGCAAATAAAAAGAAATTTCAACATTTTATAATATTTTTAGTAAAAAATTTTTTTCATACCGGTGGTTTTTCCATTTAGTTCTTAACCGAACAAATACAGATTTGTAAAATTTAAAACTTAATAAATAAATTACTTTCATTAAATTTCAAAAGATGAAAACAATTGTCAAAAGCTGTATTCATCATGAAAGTTTTTTCTTTTTGCACCCCCTCAAGACAATACTGTTTGTAAATCATTATTCATAAAGAGTAGAAGACATTTCAAAAGTCATACAAAACAACAAAACAACAAAACGTTTTACTTTTTAGCCTTTTTCTTTTCTTCATTTCACGACTCAGAGCCGATTTTTTGGTAACCGGTGTTCCTGTTTTACAGAAAGGAATACCAATTGATGATTGAATTTCTCTTTGATCAATCTCCGGCGACCCCCAGTGTCACAATATTGATCGAAATAGATTTTTTTCAGTAAAAATCGATAAAATCGGCCATTTTGTTTGACACATTTATTTGTAAACAAAAGTTAATTCTCGGTTTTAAAAATTTTGCAACAATAAAATTATTAATAAAATACATATTTCAGAAACATTATTTGAGGAAAGACAGCAAATTTAATAAATGTTTTTTTACACATGCATTTCTTAACCACGAGGTCTTGTTTTTTTCTGACGTGTTAATCGATTTTATTGACAGCCGAATAATCGCCGAACGTGTTCATGGCAGAGCAGACGAAAAAGTTTATGAGGGTTATTTTTTCCCCTAGGGGAGAAGACAACTGTTAAACATATCACCTTTTAAATGATAAGTTTGAACATCCATAAAATTCTGCACGTACACATACAAACAAAAAATAACAAATCGATTTGTTTTTTTGTTGTTTACAGATTGTCTGACTGTAATAAGCTTTTAAATATACTTTAAAGTTAATTTAATTACACTAAAATCCACCATTGATGCTGAATTTTAAAATATTTAAAAACTAAGTATTCAATTTAAAATTTAAAAAAAATGAATCTTGTAAAAATTCATAGATTTTTATCGCTTCATACAATATTGTAACAATATTGTCTTTTAAAACAAAACAAAAAAAATAAAAAAACGGTTCTCTAAATGTCTTGGTTTTAAACGCGTTTTTAATTTTTCGATTCAGAACAATTTTTCGGTAAGAGGGGAGGCTCGATTTTGCAAAAAAATAAATAAAATTTTAAAAAATTAAAATAAATAAAAGGTCGGTAATTTAAATTCTGAAATTTTTTTTTAATTTGCTTTTCAAAACTTATCGACAAAAAAAAAAAAAAAAAAAAAAAAAAAAAAAAAAAAAATAGCTATACGCTTCACTGGCTCCAAATAAGAACACCATTCATGTGGTATTGTGGTACGATAGAAGTTGCAAAATCACTTCGCAAGATTATTATTATTATTAATTTAAAAACAACAACAAAAAAAAAACAACGGTCAATTATGTAACAGAATTAGGGAGCTAACATGACTAGCTAAAAAAAACAATTATTCAATTATTTCAATTGAGTTTCTGATTTGAAATTAAGATTCATAAAAAAATCATTTTTTTAAAAAATCATTTAAAAAGATGTTATTGTTATCAAATTAAGTCTACCTACATTTTTTAAAATGTACTGTTTAAAACAAAAACTATCATCATTTCATTTGTGCAGTTTGATTTCTTTACAAAGATGACCTTTTTTGGCTTCAACTTATTTACTTTGTCCCAAAAATGGACAGTAGTAGGGCATGTCATTCGTGGAAGATGTACATGCCTGTACTTAGACTAGTGAGTGCTGAGAAAGCAGTTGTTTCGTACATTGACAGAGTGGGCAAATAACGCTGTATCTAGGTTACCAATAGCAGTCCATTGATAAAATGCAATTACAAACGTAAATGGTAGAGTAGGTCATGTTTCGTTTATATCTCCTTTTAACAAACACCATACAGAATTAATTAACATGTGAACACTGTGCGGAGTCATACTCAATCAAAGAATAAAAACTGTGCCAATTACATTTTTCTTTTTTCTTTTTTTTACATGAGACTAGAAAGGGTTATGTAAGAAGATTGATGATTTTTTTAGTTACTGTACTTGACGTGTTAACTTTAAAAGTAAAACCTGATTATGAACTTGTACCATGTGCAAAGTTTGAGTAACACTAAAACGGGCAACTGGAACTGACAACTGGACAAAGTAGTACGATATCTCGTGTAGTTTAGATCCGATGTTGTTAAAAAGAAACAGGAAGGAAGAAAAAATACCGAATAACTTGACGGTGGAACAAACAAAACATCTTTCCATATAGCGTGATTTCTCCAGTGGTTAACTAAATAGCAAAAACAAAACAAAAACAACAAAAAAACATTTACGATCAGAGTTTAGTTTAACCATTTAAAAAATCTATTGAATTGACACTGACAGTATTTCATTCTGTCAATTTGACAAATATGAAAGAGGGTGCTAGAAAGAATTCAAGGAATGCAAAAAAAAAAACTGACTAGTCTCCTGAATTCGATTAACAATCGCATTTTTTTTTTCAGGCTAATAAACAGTTCAACATTTAAAGAGGCATTTCATTACTCTTTTTAAATAATAACTGGCATCATTACGAAAATTTAAAACAAATATTCCAAACTTGCAGACTATATATTTCTTTTAATTTTAAACAAAAATAGTTAAAGCTTGTGTGGATGAGAATGTTTATTGTTTTCAGTAATAATAATTGTTGATGTGTGTCGTCAATAACTATGGCATCACAACGCAGTCGCAAATAAAAATTAAGAAATATTGTTAATGTTAAAGTAACTTATTTAAAATTTAATAATGAAAAATGAACTAGAATCAACAGGAAACTACCGTTTTATTAAAAAAATTACAAAATAAAAGCATTTTCATTAAATATTTCACGAATGAGTTGTTTTGAATCATTTTAATACTTAAATTTTAATTCATTAAACTAAATTTGAGTTAACAAGTAAAAAAAAAATGTCTTTATTTGAATATCCAGAATCGAGAACTTAAATTTTCATAATTAGTGTCTTACAGAGCAAGGGTAGGCAAGCATTTTGGAAAGTGATAAACTTAGAAACTGACTGAACTAAGTCAGTCATAGCTCCCACTAATCAGCACTATTGTCGATTTAATAAGAAAAATCTATTGTAGAGTCTTTACGTATTAAACATTTTAAAATACAAAACAATTCCACCAGTCGTAAAAATAGCTTAAAACTAAAAAGTAATAGAGAAAAAAAAAAAATTCACTCGTCTTTAGAATTATCAGCATCACTGAAATGGGCGGATTCAGTATTACTATTGCTGTGTATATAGATTTTAAAAGGCAGTTAATTTTCAGTTCGATAGGAAGAGGGCTTTGGCACGTTACAAAATCCCTTTACCTACATTAAAAGAAAAAAATACTGTTCGTAAACAAAGTTTTAAATTCTCATTCAAACTACATAACTCGTAATCGGTACTATTTACTTTAAAAGTTAGAACGCGTGTTCAAACAAGGTCGGAATGAATCATTCAAAATTACACAAAGAATTATTACTTCAATTAAAAAACAGATAGTTTTATAAAAAAAAAAAAAAAATAATAATAATCCGGTCATATGAAATTCCTTTTGCCTTCTTGTAAAGGCATCCTTTAAGTTTGACAATACATACCCTCAACAAGGGAAGGATGAGGATTGTGTAGTGTAGTCTTTATTAATCTCTACTACACTAATTAATGTGGTTTGGCCCACAAATAAAGTGAGATGATGCAGAAGAATGATTCTTCTGCATCATCTTACTTTCTATATATTTGTCTTATTATAAGACACAGTGTAGTTAGAGTGGTTACGAAAGGAAGAAAAATGGGTTAGGCTAAAGTAAAAACTAAAAAGAACGATAACGAAGAAAGAACATTGTATAAAAAGGGCAAACCAACCACCCCAAGAAGCATCAGCAAGTGGTAAAGCTTGTAGGGGAAAAGAAAACTGAAGTTGGTAGGTAAACACTAAACATAAACAACTAGCTTCAGTATTATACGATAAGGCTTTCTGAAAGAACACTTTTTTTTTTTACACTTATTTCTTTAAAAAAAATAAAATAAATAGCTTGGCTAAAAATAAAATCATTCTGGAAAGTCAAGACTCAAGAAGAGTAAAAGAGCTCGAATGTTGAAAACTAAATCACATACAAAAGTCACGAGTTGGCGAGAGTAAAATAAATTTGATTTAAAATCAAATTCAAATTCATAAAGTTTTCAATATCATCTTGGTTACACTTCTTCAAGAACGATTCCAATATTTACATTTTACAGTTATTGACATTCGGAGTCAGACCCAACAAAGATTTTTACCACGTCCTACAAAAATAAGATATGCGAATGAAATAATTAGCCCTAAAGAAAAAAAATACCATTTTTCCAAAATGATGAAAAAAGAAATTCATGAAAAAACAGAAATATGCAATTAAATAAGGTATCAAAATAAAACTAATAAAGCAGGTGATGCAGATTGGTCTCGTGATCATTTTGCTGTAAAACATACTGTAAGCAAGCAGGTGCAAAGCAAAATTCTTAGCGTTTTTCCGAGGTGCTCTTGTAAACAAACCATTTTTACCTTGGTTCATATTGCAAAACGTAATTTTCTTTTTTTAATGAATATAAGAGGAATTTGACAAATAAGCGGCCATAAGAAAAAAATACCCAACTGAGGAATCTCAGGTTACAAAACAAGGCAGACCACTGACAACTGACTCACCTGTGCTTTTTCGAAGTTTTCCCTTTCAACTTCCATGGGACTTTTGCCCCTCTGGCTAATAACTCTTGGTAAATGAAGTGACGACATGTTTTTTTTGCTGGGGTTTTGTTTTGTTTTGGGTTTGTTTGTTTTTTTATCCGAACTGCCTTTGATTAGTGTTGTTGGTTTTTAACTTTTTAGTATATTTTCCAGTCTTCGTCGTTGTAGGTGTCGCTTCCGGGTAAATAGCAGACTATTAAGATTCTTATATAGACCTCTCCACTCTTGGATACAAGAAAACAACGATAGCGTAGTAAAAGTAATGATGATAATGATGATGATAAGTAGTTGTTGTTCTGGTAATCACACGGTTGTAGGACTGTACAACACGTAATAAAATTGGAAGGGTTTTTTTCCGCAAGTTTGGTTCCCCAAAATAGGTGGGGGCATTAAAGTGTGGGTCAGTAGAGACACCAACACCTACAAACAGCGGCAGTAGCAACAGCTCCACCTCCTTTAGCAGCAGCTAGCTGTTCAGACGTCGCGACATCGCACCATTTATGATTCATTTGCTACGATGGCGCTGGAATATACATATATATCTGGAGAGTCAAGTACGTGCGTCAAGGGAGACAATACAATCTATTCTAAAATGCATCGCTGTTTCTTTCCGCTTTTTACCTCTTCCGTCCCTCGCCTTTTTGGTTTGCTTTCTGCTTTTTTGTTTAATTTTTAAATATTTTCGCGCACTTTCCACAGCTTAGTGAAATTACATGGAAACCTTAATCAATTATTATCCGATAGTGAAAACATCTTTGGATTCACTATACAAGGTCAATAGCATTCATTCATTATCACAAAGTCCTTACTTGTAAAACAGTCATATACTTGAAACTTGCAAAAGCAAATTTATTATTCCTAATAAAAATGATGCCATAGGAAGTTGTTTGGTCTCTATTTTTTTTCAGTTTTCATCAACTTCTTTTTAATAATTTGAGAGATTTTGTTGTTTTGAATTGAAACCAACACACAACTATTTAATTAATATATTGATTTCCCCACTCAAAAACCTTTTTCAAAATCAAAAATATTGATTTTTATCAATTTTGAGGACTCTGGTCATAATATTCATACAGTATCAAATCAATCCCTGAGGGCAAAAATAGATGGGGGAACAGGTTACAAAAAAGATTGATTTTAAAATTAAATAAAAAACAAATTGTAATTAATGAACAAAAAGTACATAAATTAATCATAGTATGTATCCATTTATTCTTCATTTAAGATGAATAATTATTAACTTCGAACGTTTGTATGTCCTTCTGAAAAAAATCCTATAAAAAAAGTTTTTAAAAGAGAATTAAACTGAGTTTCAAATGGTTAAAAAAATCAGAAAATTAAAAAGATACTGAGCCACTTTCCCACTGCCATAAAGTTGTTTCTTTATGCCCTTTCTATAAATATGTTCAGGATAATTGCTTAAATGAGCATTTCACTATAGTCCCTAGATATTTTAAATTTAAATGCAGTCCTAGATTAGCAATAAAGTTTCATCAATTTAAAGTTGAATTGGCTAGATATAACCATAAGTTCTATGCTAAAAGTTTCTTTTCTTGCACTTTTTACTTGTAGAACACTCTTCCAGTTCCATGCTTTCTGACCAACTTTGATCTATAGTATAGACTGGTGTTCAGATTATGTTGGGATCACCAGTATGATATGGAAGAGGTTGTTGAGATAATAAATTAGCAAAGGCCAGGTTTTATTAACCATATCATCATTTTATTTTTGTTGTTGACTCCATAAGGTTACATCTTTTGTTATATGTGAACGATTATCATTTCTGTCCTTTTTTATTTACAGTCTTTGATATGTTTCTTATATAAGTGATTGTGGTATTCATGTGAATGTTCATTATTACATATGTATTGCTGTGTTCAAGTTATAAAGAGTTTTTTCTGTGTATATGTATATTCATGTAAATATAGCATGTTTGTTCCTACATCTGTGTCAGATGGAATGTAATATCAGGTTGCTGTTAGTGTTTTGTTATATTATGTTTCAGGTATTTGAGTGTGTGGATTGTACTCTTGAATTCTTTCTTTAGTTTTCTGCATATTTTTTTCATGAAGATTATTTAAGTACATCTCTGGTTTGCACAGAGTTTATCTTCTTTTGGCTGGTTGGTATGGTCATTGAATCTCCAATGGCTGACACAAACGCCACATGCAGGTAGGTGAACTGGGACCAACTAAAGAGGCTATGCACATGTTTACTGTACTTTTGATATTTTTTAATGCCAATACATTTCTAATTTGATTTTGCCAGGAATGTTAGTCATTGGTTGATTTTCACATGACATCTGTTGACCCATTAAACTATGTCTGGGTTATATCTAGATTATCAGAAACATAAAAGAATAGAAAGAGGTACAAAGAGATATGTGTTGAGAGAAAAAGATAGAGAGAATTTCTCTGTTACTCTATTAGTAAAAAGAAAAGGGTATATTTTAATATGCTTTACTGCTACCCATCTACTCACCACAGATCTTCAAAAATTTAAATGCAATGTCAATCATTATCAACTGTCTTCCTGATTACTCTCTTATTATTTTCACTCATTAATAATGCTTCTGTTTTTAATTCTTTCACACTAAGTAAACCTTGTACCTTAGTGGCTTTACTGCCTTGCCTGAGGTGAATTCAGTTATATATGTCATGGACACAGTTAAGAGTCTAGCAAGAAATAATGTAACAACCAAAATAGGAAATAACGATATATATATATTAAACACAGCCAAATACAAATACTGGGAACTCTGTTAGTATAACAATAAATACGGGTTAGGTAGTAATACTATAATTCAATCCTCAAACTGGGACTTGCAATGATCATATGGTAGCAGTCTTGGCTATCTCACTCTGGCTCTGACTATCACTGCCTATTGCTCTCTTGTGAAGAGGAGTATATGTAGTAGATGGAAGTGTTCAATCCATTGAATGGGTGATGCTACCATGACAATATATATATATATATATATATATATATATATATATATATATATATATATATATAAAGGATGTTAGATGTGTAAATAAGAGCTTGGCCCAATAAATCTGTAAAATTCAGAGACCAATTTTACACTATATCGATTTTAATTAACAGGAACTTTTGTAAATCCCCAACATACATACACTTTTTAAAAAATGGAATAAAAAATCAATATTTTCAATTTTCGTTCGTGTTACATTGATAATTGAAGGTTCCAAAACTTTTTTGTTCTACAAAAATATTTCTAAAAATTTATTTTTCCATATTTTTGGAAATTGACTAGTCAATTTATGTATTGCCAAAATCAATTTTCTTATCAGATGACTTTGTGGAAATGAGTCTCATTAACCTGGGACTAGTTTATTTTATTGGTATATAAAATTAGATTTCAAACAATTCTCTCCTTGATCCTTAAAGATCCTTAAAGAGAGAATACAATGAAGTATGGAAATACCGAAAAGTATTGCTCATTTTAGATATTAACTGATCACAGTGAGTCTTCTATGTGTTGTGTCCCTTCAGGATGTGAGTGATCAGGGTTCTTTCCTGCCCTATTAACTCATACTACATTTTGTCTTTTTGCTTTCGCTCCTAATCCCTGTTCTGCCAACCATTTACATAAGCTCATTAGTTAAGCTATGCACTTCTTTCCTATGTCTATCTTACCTTCAATATGTCCTATGAGTATCAAATTTTCTAAACATTCATTCCTGGAAATTTAAATTCTCTCTTTCTAATGTGAAGTACAAGTGTACTTTTTGTTTCCATTTTCTCTAAAATGTTAACATTGCCCACATGTTCAGTCCATGATATTTTCAGCATCTTCCTGTAGAATCACGTTTCTGTTGCCTCAAATCAATTTTTCATCTGATTACCCAGATTACCCAGCATTCACTGCTCGATAAGAGGAATTATATTATATTATAGTTATGTACCCTACAGAACCTAAAAACCTATTTTGCAAATACTTGAAACTGAGTAAAAAAATCTCTAACTTTTAAAGAAAGAAAGACCACTTCAGAAACAATCAGTAATTCTTGAAAAGAGTGATTCCAAATGCAACTTGCTAAAACTGAATAATGCTTTGTATTACAGTATTTTCTTTCACCCTCAGACCACATAATGCATAATCTGTTATTTACTAAGCTTTGGTTAGATTTGACACATAAATATGAGGTAACCAGTGAGGATCAAATTTGCTACTCAGGAAAGCTTGCTAACTATTAAACTATGCTAAGAGGTAGTCATAATGTATAAGTTATTAGTTTTAAGATATGAAAGTATGTAGAATGTTATTTTACATTAAATTTTACTTTTCTAATAAAAAAAAAATATATATATATATATATATATATATATATATTCTCAAATGGAGAATATCCGTAGAAGAGACAAAATGAATAGAAACCAACAAAAAAAAATTGTACTTAGCTGACGCATTTCATTCTCTGAGGGACTTTATCAGGTCAGTGTCATGGTATACTCAACATCTTTCTATAGAATTACATTTCTTATCATGATAAAGTCTCAGAGAACAAAATGCACCACCTAAGTAAAGTTTTTCCTTTTAGTCTCATATATATATATATATATATATATATATATATATATATATATATATATATGTGAGAGAAAAACTAATCATATTTTTTTGTACTGATATAAAGAAAAACTTTATCTTTTATCTTTTAATTTGTGGGATTACCTTACCTTGTCTGCCAGGAAACTTCTCTAAATGCCCAGTGATTTCACTTAACTAGGTGGCATGGGATAAAGAATGAATATTAACAATCATTCTCTTTTTTTTCTATCTCACCTACAGGTCTTATTCTTGCTGAGGTAGATTGCCTGGGCAAGCCAACTACTAAATTTCTGTGTGGTGCACAAAGATAAACACACAGAATCCTCCACATGTTTCATTAATTTCTTTTTAAATTGTTGAATTCATTTATTTAGAAAAATTTTAACCACATTTATTCCAATAAGTCACACCAGTCTGCTAAAAGTGGTAAGCTTTCTTGTTATAAAATGTTTAGCCCTGTCTGCTACAAATTCAGCTCTCTTTTGACAAGAAAAACTAGTGAAATTTCTGAAATTGCTGACATATGCCAATCAAGTCTTTTCTAAATTTATACAAAAGGAAAAACAACTTAATAGAAACTTATTATGTCACTCTTTAATGTTAATATTCATATGAACCATTATACAAGGTCGAATTGCTCCAATTAAATGACCTTATAAAAGAATATTAAAAAAATCCTTAACTTTATTAATTACACTTATTAGAGACATTTACATTTTTATATTTCCAATAACACTTCAGTATAAATGTAGTTATTCACTCAGCCAAGAAGGGAATACCCAAAAATTCTGATGTTTGTTCATTTGATTAGATTTTGAGAAATGACTCAAACTGAAAAAAATTGAGTGCTATCTATCTATCTATCTATCTATCTATCTATCTATCTATCTATCAGTCTGACTATCTAACTGTCTATCAATTTATGTATCTGCATGTTGTTTTTGTTTGATTGATTTTTTGATCGACGGATTTGTTATTTACAACCTATCAAGCCCTTGTGGGTTATTTAAACACAAAACATATTTTGAATTGTAAGAATAATTCCTTTTTTCGTATGTGAACACTGCATTAACAAATTTTTGTTTTCAGATAACAATAATTATTCAAGATACAAGTCTTACTATTTCACCTATTATTGGAAAGAGGAGATCTATATATCTATCTATCTATCTATCTGTCTGTCTGTCTGTCTGTCTGCCTGTCTGTCTGTCTGCCTGTCTGTCTGCCTGTCTGTCTGTCTGTCTGTCTATCTATCTATCTATAGCTAGCTAGCTAGCTATGTTATTAGATAAATAGTGACATGGCTCCAACAAGATAGTTATCAATAATGAATGTGTATGCTAAGTTAAACCAACTCTGTATCACAGCCCACCTCTGTGGAGAGGGAGGTGGAAGATAAATAGCAACTCAACTACAACAAATGTTATAAATTACATATGTGCACATTATCTTAAACTAAGCTTGTATCACATCACATTTTCTTTGGTGTAGATAAATAGCAACATGGCTCTAACAATTGAGTTATCAATAGAAACAATGTAAAGACTATTAAAAATAACCCAACAGTCAGCTGTGTATAAAACTTGCTGCAATCATAAACAAAATGTTAAGGTTATAAAAGGGAATCATGCAGCTAGAACATACAAAATATAATTATTTTAAGATAGAAAACACAAGAAAGCATGTCTTGAAAATAGAAAATGCACAACAAGATGAATAAAAAAAAATTGGGTAAGAAGAGGAGTCAACATATGTACCAGAACTGTAAGATATTGGTTGAATGAAATGGGATTTGCATAGAAAAAAAACAAGTAAAAACCAGCACTAAAATCTAAACAAGAAAACATGGTTACAGTGGGCAAAAGAGAAGCAGTCATAGAGTATGCATGATTGGATGAAAGTGATATTTAATGATGAATCATAAGTCAGCAAATGTTGCCATGTCATAAAATCAACCAACCTCACTTTACCATGAATTTAGCCAAGTGATGATACTGATTTTTTTCTGTTGCCATTCCATATATATATATATATATATATATGTGTGTGTGTGTGTGTGTGTGTGTGTGTGTGTGTGGAATGGCAACAGAAAAAAATTCATTGTTATATATATATATATATATGTATATATACACACACATATACATATACATGATATATATACATATACATACATATATTTATTTAAATTTATTTGTTTGAACATTATTTTTAATGGATACTCATGTTTGAGCACATAGTCTTTTTTTCTATAATTAAACAGTACATTTATATATATCTACCATGGATATCATGAATATATATAAAGGTACTGTTTAATTATAGAAAAAAAGACTATGCACTCAGATATGAGTATCCACTAAAATAATATATAATAATATATATATTAGTCTTTTATAATGAGCTGTATTAATTAAGAAGATGCGACTAGCAACAAACACATGTCACTTAAAGAAATGTAATTTCCTAAATGCATGGGTCTGCATCTAGAGATGCAGTGATGTCATAAAACGTGATAGGATATTGATTGATGTATGTGGCATGGTGATGTATAACACCAATGAAATATATAAAGCTACCTACCTGAAGAAGACAAGCAAATTTACCTAATCATTTAGGTGGGGTTACGTGTTAGATAAAAGGCCAGAGAGATGGTAATTATTACTTCAACAGTCAATGGAATGACGTACATTGAAATTTTAGATATTTTTTGCATTCTTTTCAATAGGCTTGGTGATGATGAATTCATTTTGCAGTATGATGATACATCTTGTCACAGAGCAAATAATGTTCATTTTTTTTTTTTCAGAAAAGACATATCAGTGAACTGGTACAACCAACAAACAGTTTGAATTTCAATCTGCTTGAAAATGTATGGTGAAATTTTTTAAAAAATGCTCCATGACAAGGTTCAATTAAGCAACGATAAGTATTCAAGAATGTTAGAACCAGCTGGATGAAAAATATTGTTTATCATTAGTGAAGTAAATGTCTAAAAAAAGAATTCAGGTTGTTGTAAAATCCTAAAGACAAGCAACAAAGTACTGACTTTCCACGAAAGCTTAAATATCTAATTTGCTTAAATGTTCTGTCTACACAAGGCTCCATTATGCAAAACTGATTTGTTAATCAGTATTCAAGAATGTTAGAACCAGCTGGATGGAGAATATTGTTTATCATTAGTGAAGTGAATGCCTAAAAAGAATTCAAGCTGTCATATAAGCCTGAAGTACTCATTGTGGTTTCTGTTTTTATATAGATTCCTTAATCTTTTCATAAAAATTTATTGATTCTGTTTGTTTTCTTCTGTTTGATTTAAAAACAATTATCCCATTAGTTAAGATAATTACATTGACATTGTTTAAGGTTAGTTTCATGAAGCTGCAATGTTTATTTGTTACACAGCAATTATTTGTTATATCTGTGATTTGTTTATTTGCTTTGAAAAACAATGTAAGATGAATATCTTTTAAGAATTGTGATTCTGTAATGTTTACCAGGGAGACTGTATAGAAATATCAAAAGAACATATAATTACTGGTAAACACTCTCTGGTGAATATCTGTGAAAACATGTGAATGACTCATTAAAAGATCTGACTTAATAATGACATATGGATTTGCAAAAGGATTTTCAATAGAAAAGATTGCCTTCACCATCCATTGCATAATAAAAAGTTTGTGCTATTTTTTCACTCTTTGTCAATATTACAGTTATACACAGGATTTAACAATTGAGCATTATGCACCAGGGGCATGTACAAAAACTGATCAATATGCATAAGAGACACTTATATATATACTGACCAATATGTACATGGAACATAAAACAATTATCAATATGTATAATGAACAAACAAAAATCTGATCATTATATATAATTATCACTATGTATAATGGAGATTTATACAAAACTGATCAACATGTATGAAAAAACTATCTAAATTATGTAAAAAAGAAAATGACACTAACATTTCATTTTAACATATATTTACCAAAATTACACAAAAATATCTAAATAAAGAGTATATTTATTCAATAAAATTGCCATTGGTTTAAACCACAGCCTCCAGATGATTTTGGAATCTTCTAGACAGTTTCTTTGTTCAGGTTGGTGAATGTTGGCATAATTCTTGCCTTCAGTTCATCTTTGGAGCTACAAGAAGTTTTGTTGGTCACTCACTCAACTGCACACCAAACATAATAATCAGGTGGCTGCAGTCTGGGAAGTTAGGTGGCCAGATGTAAGGAGTGATGTGGTCACAGATATTGTCTGACAGCCATTACTGGGTTCTTCTGCTTGTGTGAATGCCGTTTCCAAATTTTTGTCAAAGTAAATTGGATTATGGTGCACTTTCTCTTATAGATTATACTGTGCGGGCAACAAAATAAAAGAAAATGAACACACATGCGAAAAATTAAAAATATAAAACGGCGACAATTTATCAATCGCATTCCATATGTATGTACGAAATGTAAAACCTTGTGAAAATTAACTGAAACAAAATGAATTATGTTTTCCCTGATCATATATATGGCATCTCCTGGTGTTGTTTTTCTTTTCTGACTGCATTTTCCTTTGCATTTTTTACTGATAGATATAGTTTATTTCTTCACTTTGATGACACGATTGATGGTTGAAAGGCTGACACCAACAATATCTGCAATCTCCCTATAAGGCTTTTGAGTGTGTTTGTGCAGCATTATAATTTTCATATGCTTCCTTGGAGTAATGTCCATTGCAGACAATGGCTGTAGGACAATTATTCAATAGTTGAGACAATAGTGTCTGGTCATGACACATCTGACGCAATCACAGTTGACACAATATTTTTCAAGTGCAAACAAATTTCATGATACACTCCAAAAATAGATTAATATTGCTGCACACAACTGCAAATGACATAAATTGAGGAAAAAATAGAAATTGTTTATACTCTATCATGCCAAAATTGGCCGTATAGTGAAAGATAGGAAACTAAAGCAGTTTCGTTTCTATTAATTAGCACAAGGGTATATATATATATATATATATATATATATATATATATATATATATATATACATATGTATATATATATTATCAGTAAGATCAGGGCCTAACGATAAAAAAATAATTTATTTTACTTAACAAATATTTTTCTCAACATTATCTCCTTCTTTGTCAATGCACTTAACCCAGTGCTTTTCCATTAATCCCAGAGATCAAACATTATGCAGTGAGAATTTAAGATCAAAGTTCAGCTCAGAACAGTGTCAGGCTATATATAAACTTATTGATTAATTCTCAAACACGGAATCTCCAGTAAAGAAAAACTTCATATCATTGTTTTATGAAACATGTAAACAACATCAGCTGCACATGTTCAGGGCTGTCTTAACACAGGTCTAATGGGAACTTGTCCAGAGGCCCCATGCACATAGGGGTCCCATGTTAATTTGTGTATGTTAAGTGACTTGTGTTATAGGAGCCCCTTTTTATGAAAAACTAAGAATAGTCACATGTATTGCAATTAGTGAAAATATATGTCTTAATAGAACGAGCCATTTCATTTGAGTTGGTTCTTGAATAAAAAAGAAAGTGGTAGAATGTTCCCTTTTGACCTAGAAGACACCAGAAATGGCAAGCACTTTCTTCAAAGAAGTGACCTACCTTTATAAATGGAAGGGCTGGTTTTGACAGTTCAGTTCATTTGCAGAAAATTTTACTGTCACAAAAAAGATCAAAGAACTGACCCTGGCACTTGATTAGTCTTCGTACAGTTCTGGCACAGATTTGCCAATAAAACTCTCATTTCTATCTCTTAATATTTGTGAGCAAGACTACTGCTGACTTTCTTTTAGAAACAATATTATCATTTTTTTTTTGTCTCTTGTTTGATTTAATTTTTAAATTTCCCCTTGACTGAATCAATATTGTTTTGAATGTTTAATTGTAATATATTTATATTTATACTTTGCAGTGATAGTATTTTTGTATTCTCCTTTTTTTCACCTTCTCTCTCTTTTTTTTTTTTTTTTTTTTTTTGTTTCAACTGTAAAAAACAGATAATTGGATCAGCAAAAAATAACAACTATTTAGGTATACTAAAGCTGCTGAGTGAATTTGGCCTTTTTTTAAGAAAAGCATCTCAAAATGGATGAAAATCATGGAAAATAGAATCCATCATATTTATCTGCAATATATATGAATAATTTATTGAATTAATAGAACAACAGTTACTCTGTACTATTCTTAAAGAATTAAAAGAGTTAAGGTATTATTCAATAAGCGTAGATTCCACACACAGATCAACTGACATTTACTGTCTGATACATTAAAGGCTGTGAGCCTGTGGAACATTTCTTAATGTTCATGCCCATCTTTTCTCATGAAGCAAAGAATCTAACAGACACTCTTGTGGATTTTCTTAATGAGGACAAAATTCCACTCTCAACATTCTGTGGTCAGTCTTACAATAATGCCTCAAATATGTCTGGATGATTGATATGCATGCACAGATTCATTAAATCAATGTGTTTGTCTTCTATATTCCCTGTGCATGAACACAGCTTGAACTTCGTGGGAATAAAAGCAGCAGTGTATTGTCTACAGGCTGTAAAATTCTTTAATTTTGTTCAGCATCTGCATTCATTTTTTGCTGGTTCTGCTCATTGCTGGAGTGTATTAACCTCATCTCTAGGAAAAGATTTTGTGGTCAATCATCTGATACACAGTAGTCAGTGCATTTTGATGCTGTTCATACTCTGTATGGGGTCACAAGAAAATTAAACCTGCATTGATTTCTCTATCAGCTGACAATGAACAGCAAGTGAATACAAGAGGAAGAAGGCTTGAGCAAAAAGCTGGAAAACCTGGAAATAATCTTTTTTACAATTCTTTGGAATGACATGCTAGAAAGAATGCACAAAACAAGCAAGTTCCTGCAATTCAAGTATATGAACATCCTTGTTGCCATGAATCTTCTTGAGTCTATGAAAACATATCTTTAAGAAACTAAACAAAGTTAGTGAATATGAAAAAAAATGGGAATGAAAATGAAGTGTGCATTTTAATAGATGAATCGGCAGAAAAGGTACTTTTAACACCAGTTTTGTTGAATTGCCAATAAAATAAATATATGTTTAATGTTATCGACCGTTTACTTTTTATTTCCTGGAGGGTTATTATAGTGACCCCTGCTGTTTTGCCCAGGGGCCCATATTGCTGTTAAGATGGCCTTGCTTAGTTTTGGTTCTTGATGAAGTTATTTACTTGACCTGGCAATCCTTACTGGATGCTACACACTTCTTAGCCTTGTGCCACATCTAAGCTATTATTATTTAGAAATCATTTGTAATAATTAGCAAGCTTGTCTTGCTAGATTTGTTATGACTGAGTTGTGAGTTTGATCCTCAGTCTGTGCTCCTTACTTTTGGCTTTGTGCCACATCTAATCTACACAAGTCTATTTTCTGTCTGTCATTAGATGACAAAGACTTTTTGTCAAATAAGATTCAGTATCATGCTCTTTTCTATTTTGTAAATCCCATTATTACAAAAGTTAAAATATTCAGAATTCTTAGCTGAAAAAAATGTCATTGTTAAGTCCTGTAGGAATTGCAAAAATAAAACCATTTCAGCTATAGCATCAATCTCATTTCTCATTGCTTCATGTTCTTTTGATAATGAAGTGAAAATTAACTAAAGTTCAGTTCCAGGAGGTTTCTGTTAGAGGGTTTACTTTCTCCATTGTACTTAAAGAACCAGTATTAGAGTTAATTTCTTCAAAAAAGAGTGTAAGAATGAATATGCATTCTAAAAAGTGAATTGCTTAGGATACTGGAAAATTGCTGGTACCAACACCCACCCACTATGATTCTATGTTTTGAACTCATGTCAAAACTACTAGACAGGTAAATAAATAGTGTTCATACCCACCCCTTTCTATCTTTCTCTGTCTCAACATCTGCAGCATAGAATATTTTCTCTTGGAAAGGTTATCATATATCTTTGCCCTCTGTGAAACTAGCATAAATTTTTTGATTTCTACCAATGAATTCTTAGTTTCAGGCTATCTTATCCTTTACAGAAAAGATTCCAGCATTCACATGTATGGCCTTGGTATTTACATCTAAGAAAATCTTTCAATGGCTTGAGAATTGTTTCTTGAATCCCCGGACTACTTCTTCATGTGTTTCTGTCTTTTGTTACTAAACTCTATCTCTTTTTCCTTTAACACTCCCTCTCCTCACAGGACTACAGTATATTAAACATAATAGCTGACAGTATAAAAAAGACACTTTCTCTTCATCTATCTGTGAATATCTTTACCTTTGGTAACTTTATTGCTCACCATGACATAAGGCTGAAACATTACAAGGTACTGATGTTGCTGGTATTCAAACATTAAATTTTTCCATTGCCCAGTTTATTACTCAAATCATGGACTTCCCTACATGTTTCCCTAGCAAAACTGAGCAAGGGGCTTCACTACTTGATTTATTTCTTACATCTTCTCCTCATTCTTGCCTAGCTTTACAATACTGCCCTTTTGGTACCTCTGCCCACTTTGTGGTAGTTCTTGATATTTCAGTCCAAATCTATTAAACAGGAACTCCCAATCCATATGACCTGTTTCCGTTACCAGCATGCTGATTGAAACTCACTCTGTGATTTTCTTCATGACACACCATGGACTGGCATCATCAACCTCCCAATTGAAAATTGTGCCATTGAGGTTTCCTCTTGAATCAAAGTCAGCATGGACACTTTCATCTCTTCTTGGAAATATTAGGCAAAACCTCAATCCTCTCCATGGCTCACACCAGCATGCTCAGCTGCTATAGCACACAGGAACCACTATTTTCGGCTATACCAGTTTGACTGTTCTCATTATAATAGGTGCCTATTTGTTGATGCTCATAAGAAATGTAAGTGAGTAAATGTAAAGGAGCAAAGTCCCTGTTTGCTGAGAGAATGAGGCACCACATAGCCTCTAACAACTTTGGATCTTGTGATTACTGGCCGCTATGTCATCAGGTATTAAATAAGTGCAAAGACCCTATTCCCCACTCTTCAATCAATTTGATGTGTTAACATCCTCTACTGATAAAGCTGAATGATTTGCCCATAAATTCTCAAACACTATTCTTAACTCATCCAGAGTATCTATGCCTAACTTCTCACTTACAACTGAGTCTCTGATAAATGAAATGAATATAACTCCTTTCATGGTTTCTTCTATCATCTCTAACCTAGATTCTTACAAAGCTTGTAGAGCCAATGGTATCCCTGTAATAGTCATTTAGAAGTGTGCCCCAAAACTGGTTCCTGTTCTTTATAAACATTATAATAAATGCCTCTCTATCTCCTGCTTTCCTGCCTGATGGAAGTCATCATCTGTTGTTCCAGTTTTAAGAACACTGATGAGCCATCTCACCCATCCAGTTATCAGCCTATCAACCTTCTACCTTTTTTTAGCAAACTCCTAGAGGCTCTAATCAGTACTGAATTGTTTCATCATCTCTCATTGCAAGTCCTTTTCTCAGACAAGTAATATGGCTTTTGTTTTTCCAGGTCAAGTGCTTATATACTGACGATGATTGCAGAAATAGTCCATCAAGCTCTAAATAAAAATAAAAACAGTGAATCCTGATTCTGGCATATAAATTTTCTCTATAATCTGAAAAGTTATATATTTTTGAGTTGATTTGGTCTTTCCTATCAAATTGTAATAGAATCAGTTGGTAGAAAGGAAAACGAATAACAAAGAATGACAGAGAGACTTTTATATACATGTGTCCACATATATCACATATATCTACTGTAAAACAAGAAAGAACAAAAGGAAAGATCTTACATAAAGATCTTACATTGTTATGATTCCAGATTTAAAGGGCTGAATTCATCTATACCCCAGTGGGATACAGCACCATGTGCTTATCCCAATGGGATATGACAGAATTAATCTGTGACCCAACGAGATAGGGCATCATGTGTTTGTAAGCTGCTTGTCCCAACAGGATATGGCACTATGTGCCTGCAAACTTAGTCTCAGCCTGGGCCAAAAGGCACAGGCAGAAAAAACAACCTTCTTGTTTGCTTGCTGTCCATGAACTGTAAAAATAACAAGTGCTTGGTTGGTTCACTGTATGGAATGATGTCAGAAGCAACTGTCATGTGATTCATGTGACATGCCTCAACCAAAAAAAAAGGTTAGCACTTTCTGTATGCCAACAAAATTGAAAAATGAAGCTTATTCTGAGCAGTCATTTGGAGCTTTTTTAAATTGTGGAGAATTGAATGTTCAGTCTGTAGTTGTTATAAATATCATCTCAAAATCTTTTTACATTTTGAGCATTTTTGAACTGAACTTTACCAGATTTCCATCATTCTTTACACCTCTGGATCAAGACCATTACATTCACATTTGTGTTCCCTATTTTGAAATATTGCAATTTCAAGTTATTTAATACATTTTATACAGACAATCTATGAATCCAGTCAATAAATTAATGAAATTATTGAATGCACTTTGTTTTCTTCACTCTTCCCTCTCAAATGTCCCCAGACTCTGTTCCACCAAAAGTGTAGCAAACAACATTCCATACTAATCATGTCCAGTGCTGAGCACTTTAGCCAATGAAAACAATTCCCAGAATGAGTAAGCCAACAATAAAGATGTACTTTAGAGGTGGAACCACTGTTCAAAACAGAAGATTCTTGTTGAGAATATATTTATTGATATGATAGTATAGTGGACTCAATAAAGTTTCTTCCAGCAAGAGTGTAAGAATGAATATGCAAGCAATTACATACAATTATAAAGGTAAATGGGAACAATACAAAAAGGATTAATGAAGGTGTTTATAAAGAAACTGGTCTATTGCCATGGTGGAGGGCTGGGGCTTAGGCTATCCTCTCTAGAACATGCCTTAAACCCTCCCCTGCGAAAATGATTTTGAATGAATTTTAGCATACAAATTCTGACTCGTGTCCCATCAACTTAAAAGTCACTTCCTGAATCAAAACACTCTGGGGATGGACCTGTGTCAAGATATCCTTATGATACATCTGGCTA
This sequence comes from Ascarosepion bandense, assembly GCA_037127315.1. Classification (NCBI taxonomy): domain Eukaryota; kingdom Metazoa; phylum Mollusca; class Cephalopoda; order Sepiida; family Sepiidae; genus Ascarosepion; species Ascarosepion bandense. The sequence goes on along the minus strand of JBBBDQ010000611.1, from coordinate 1,956,823 downwards.
TGTCAAGTTTCTATAAAGATTGTAAGAGAGTCAATATTGAAAATAGTTCTTTATCTGTGTTTGGTAGAATTGTGCGATATGCCTCGATGTAGTCAAACAAAAAGTGTTGTGTACTACATTGTGTTGTGTTAAAAGTGATACGTGGTTTACTGGAGACTGAAAAGTCCACCAAAGGGAATGAAAGATGTTATATCTCTAAAACATTCCTATGAGTAAAAAAAGACTGATAGTGATTAACCCTTTTCTTTTATACTGATTTGGCAGTACCATTTATCAGTTGCGAGCAGTATTTCTTTGTTATACATGTTGGGTGATCCAACATACTACAAACGTAGAAGTTATATACTGGGAAATATTGTTTGCAAATGGCTATGTTGATTTATTATTAGTTGTGCCTTGTTGAATAAAAGGAATAAATTAAGATTGACCTTTATAAAAAATAATAAAACCAACTTTTATTTCTTACTCCTTTTTACATATAGCAATGAGAATGGAATGTTATTATTTAAATGTTCTTCTGTTTTTTCATTTTTATAAATGTTTGTTTGCATTCTTATGTTTATTTGATGTCAGATATTGTATATAATAGTTTTTCTTTAGTTTTGAGTTCAACATTTTTATGTTTCCTTTTGTATGTGTGTTATGTTTGAATTAGGAATGAAATGTTTTTTTAAGATTGCATTGTACAATTGCTTTATATATTTTGCACATTTTTGTGTGCTTCAGATAGTTCATTAATGTTTGTTCTTCATCTTCATCAGTTTCATAGGTTATTTCTTTTGAGTCCATAATTTAATCTCACCACAAGTACTTAGTTAAAAACAATCTGTTAAAAAACATGTATGAGATTTTTTAGTGAAAAGACTCTGGTCTTGTGCTGCAAGAATAAAGCCCCAGTTTCAGACTTTAATCTATTCGTCTGATGTCATTTAGAGTCTAGTTCAAAATGTTGAAACTATATTGAACCACTGGGATGGCAAAGTTATTAATGACCATAAGAAGTCAATTCAGTTCTCAATATCAGTCTAGAGATGTAGTTGTTATTCCTGGGGTTGGTTCTGGGAGTAGGTTGACATTTGGGTGTTTTGTGAGAGATTCTGGTTTCTTTGTTTAAACTCCCAATCAATATGTGTGGAATTAATTTTGTTGCTCACTTAAGCTGAAATAAAATATATGAAGGAAAGAAGGAAGCAAAGACACGAGAAATACTTTTAGGACTTAATTTTATTTACTGGGTCACAACTATATTTTGAGGGGAAATGTTTTCTTGAGCAAAAGGTATGTGTTATCCAATGAGTCCCAGCTAAAAAAAAAAATTGATTCTCTTTTTGTTTCTTTTTGGCACAAGGAAACCCCTACTTTTTTTCAAACATGTGCAGATAGTCTTTCCTGCCAGAGACCTCCTGGGATATTATTATTATCTTTTGTATTCATTTTATTCTATTTTATTTTGTGCTTTTATTTTATTTTGTGTTTATTATTCGATCCCCACAAGTTGCACTTTTCTATAGTATTCTTTACACACTATTTCTTTCATTTTTTTATGAGGGATTCTTTCACCCACATTGACATCAAGGTACTTATAAGATTCTTCTTACTCTAAATCTTTTATTGTTATACCAGGGTTTAAGCTAATAGGGGATGTTTGTTGTAATGGTCCTCATAAAATTGTGGCTTTAGCACATTTTTTTTTTTTTTTTTTTTAATCATATCACCCCGAGCAAGGCGGTAATGCCACTGATGCGCAGGGGGCTACGTAAGGGTAAAAAGAATGGAAAAGAGAAAACCGGAAACCGCATCCTAAACAGGAAACAAGGGATGAGCCTCTTCACCTGTTCAATAGATGTGGGTGGAGTGTGAACCGGGCGATAGTTTAGTCTATCTACTCCAATTGAAAAAAAAAAAAGAATAATAAAGGAAAAGAGTGAAAAGATTGGAAAAGAGAAAACCGGAAACCGCATCCTAAACAGGAAACAAGGGATGAGCCTCTTCACCTGTTCAATAGATGTGGGTGGAGTGTGAACCAAGGGCGATAGTTTAGTCTATCTACTCCAATTGAAAAAAAAATAAAAAATAAGGAAAAGCATTCCAGTGCCATCACTGAAATATTTTACAATTTGTAGAAGACCTTCTGGCTCACTGTCATTCCTTGCATATGACTTTAAGCCATCCATGTAAAAAATAGATGGCTCATTTTTTTTTTTAACTATTTTATAATCACATTTTGTTCTGTTAAGTTGACTTGTTAATGCTAATAGTTATTTACAAAATAGTAAGAGAGACAAAGAGTCATCTTGAAATATTTCTCTGTTGATGTTTATTTCACTAGGTTCTATTTATATGATTGAGGTAAAGTGTTGTTTTCCATATTGACATACATTATTTGATGAAATTTACTGACAACGAGTGATACTTTGTATATATTTAAAGGCTTTAAAATCCAGGAATGTACTATATTATTAAATGCCTGACGATAATCTCTCTAGGGATTACTAAGATTTTTCTTTGCATTAAAGCAGTTTTCCAAGATCATCTTATAAATAAGTAATTGGTCTTTATATCTGTAAGAATCACATTTGCACCCATTTTGTTCAAGTGGTAGTATATATTTGTTTTGTCAAAATAGTTGTCAATAAATTGTAAATCATACGAAGACATGTAATTGGTCTGTAGCTTTTTTAGATATTTGTGTCATTGTTCTTGGGTAGAAGAAATGTAATTCATTTGGTTATTCATACCAGAATTTTAGTAAGATTATTAACCATTTCTTGAAGTTTTTTGGCTAGCTTTTTGTGTGCTGTATTTAAATAATATAGCCAAAAGTTAGGAATTTTATCTATTCCTTGAGATTTCTAGTTGTGTGCTTCTGCAGTGCACATTTAACATTCTCTTCTGCGATTCCAGCCCATGTTTGTCCTGGTTTATTTTTTATTCATTCTGTCTCTTGCGAAATTCAGTCTGCTTCTTTGTTAAGTTCTTTAAGGCAAGCCCATATTTTTTTCCAGAATTGTATAACCTCTTTCATTTTGGAGGAGACTGTCACTTAATTCTTTGTTTACCTATTTCTCCATAAAATTTCTTTACATTGGTTTGAAAGATTTTGCTCTGTCTGTAAAATCTTGATTTTTTTCATAGCGTTTTTTTTCTTTGAGCCTTCAGTTGTATTGTTTTATTTTTCTTTAGTTGATAAAGCTTCATTTTCATTCCTAATATTGTATTTTGTTTCATCTTTATGCATTTTCTAGTTCTTACATTTATTCCTCTTGCCAGTTCATTGAGTACTGATAATTCACTTCTAAGATCTTCAGTTTCTTTTTCTATTTTTCTATTCCAAGGTGGATTTTCATGTCTATGAAACTGCATTTTTTTTATTTTGATGTTCATTTTTTTTTTTGTGGCTACTGTTGCTGATGCCTATGTTGCTTCATAGAATGTTATATGAAAATATTCTTCATCCAGAATTAATTTGAGTGCTGCATTGTAGGGTTTAATAGTTTTGAGATTATGCTTTGTTGGTTGTGATTTTTGTAAAGTTGTTCTCGTTACCCCATTTTAATATTTTGTCTTACTTATATGGCTCATGATTTCATCCTTGGCTTCTTCTATACCTTTTTATTTTCTGTAAAATAATTCTGTTCAATATGTTTTGAACTTGTTTTGTGACCAACTAAGTTCACATCTTTCCAACACTTCTTAACTTTCAGCATTATCTTCACAGTAATTGGTGTGTATCTCAGTTTCTTCATTATGATCTATGGTTTGTGTGATGTTACTACATTTTATTTCCGATTCTGGTTCTCTTTCATGTTTTGTTGAATCATCTATTTTGGTTGCAATTCTTTTTATTTCTTTAATTTCAGCCTCTGTCAATCATTTATTTCTCATGATGTACCTTCTTACATCGGCTAGTTTATTTTCACCAATGTACTTTCTAATTGTTTGTCCAACCTTTTCTCACCAAATGCCATATGTTTGGCAAGTGATGTTTTCTGAGGTGTAACACTTCATAGAATGCAGTTATAACAAGTTTGTACTCCTCTTAAGACCATTTTATTTTTCTTTCTTTAAATGTATGGATATGGATCTAGCTGGAGAATTCGCTGGGCCATCATATCCCAGTTATGGGGATGCAAAGATTCATTCTTTGTGTAGAAATTTGTTCCTATGACAGATTTTTTACCAAGTAGGTTCCCTCCTAAGGAACAGGTTTCCTGTTTATCCACTGGAAGAGCCATACTGAACTTTTCGTTTTTATTTTTAATTCTCATATTATTGCCACAAGTGACGCACAGGTCCAAAAGTTCACCCAAAGTTGCCTAGCATGTTGGGCAGTGGTCTTTTACAAACAGGGTTCCGATGCCTGTAGGGGATTATTCGTGATCTCATTAAGCAGTAGCCTAGTCATGATTAATCCCTTGAGTTGCGTGTTGTTTTTCAGAGTTTTTCTTCTCATTTTTAAAGAAGAAAAAAGAAAATGCTACATTCTTAGGAGCTTCTAAAAACATGTGTTATTATTATTATTATTATTATTATTTGAGATAATAGCATGCCAACAAATTGATGCCAGGGTACAAATATATTAAATTCAATATATTCATCAGGAAATTCAGTTTGATAAGTGTATACCAGACACATGAATTACAGCCAATGTACATGATATGATGACAAGTTTTGATAAAAGCGTTGCATAATCTTGCAAGTGGAGGCTGGTTAGAAATACCTTTCAGTTAGGTGATCCAGTTTGCTTAGAGAGTTTTCTATTGAGGGTGTTCTCAAGTATGTAGATATTGCATCCACATCGATTTTGGTGCTTCATTCAGCAAAATTAAAAAAGAATCTGAACACATGCCCATGCTGCTTCGCCACCACTACTGTTAATGAAAAGAGATGCACATTGTGTTAACCCATAGGGGACATGCCAAATTGGTTATTATCAGGCAACTGACAAGCACATCTGTGGTACAGAATAGGATATTTACGGAAAGTGAGACGCTGAGATCTGAAGGTGTATTGGGATGGCCAAGGATGCATCCCAAAACCTAAGCAGAGAACTGAGAGACAGGAAAATTTCATAGGAAACAAAGAAAAGATTACTGAACTGTTATGTGATATTTGTTCTCCTATATGGCAGTGAATGATGCACGATCACCTCAAAGATGCTGAGAGTGCCATTTGAGCAACAGCGAGGTTTTGGAGAGAATGGAAACAAAAAAGGAAACTTACACTTAACATCAGGAAGAGACAGTTGATGGTTCTAGAACACGTAATGAGGAAGTGGGGCTTGGAGACTGATTCTCAAGGGTAGATAGAGGGAAAGAGAGACAAGGGGAAAACAGCGCATTGACATGTTTGATGGGCTTAAGAAAATGAGTGGCAGAGCAGGGTTTAGAAGAAGTAATAAGATAAATATATTCAGAACATCAAGGGACTGGAAGATGTAGAGGGCCATGATCGCCTACGTCTTGAAGGAACACGACACATAAAAGAAGATCTTACTTAACCAAAACATAAACATGTTTACTGTTCCAATCAATTTAGAACAAAAGCAATGAGAATTTCTGGTGTAACATCAGGATATTTATTATTATTATTTTATTATTAAAGTTTACAAAATCTAAGAATATTTTTATTTTATTTTATTTTATTTTATTTTTTTTGCAGTGGACATATCGTAATCATCTTTGGGCGTGTATTTTCGAGGTATTCCTCATTTTCTGAATCTACAACGATATAGTCATCCGAAATGTGACATGACATATACATTACTGTTGCTACTGCTCAATCAGATTATCTACTGCCTAATTGTGTTTATATACACTATTTGGTTTCTATAAACATTCAGCTGGTGCACTTTTTTGGATCGAGTCATTTAAAAGCATACCTCTGCTTTGTTGTGCCCGGCTCCATTTTTTCATACTATCATCCGTATCAAAACAAAATAAATTGTATTTTTATTGGCAATAGGGTTCAAACCCCGGTGCCGTAGCGCCAACATCAACATTTGTCAATAAAATAAAATAGAAGGCATTAATTTTGAAGCAGCCTTTCTTTATTCATTTAAGCAAAATCAAATTCAAAATAGACGAAATTTCCATTACAGGATAACTCAACTGTATCTGCTGGTTTGTCAGACGCACATTTAAGCATATAGGGATCTCGACCATGCTTTTTAGATTAGCCTTATAACCGAACTCCCTATAACTTAAAGGTTATCAGAATCATCGGAAGGTTAACGGTTAGAATAATAAAAGTATTTCGTTTGTATGTTAAAGTAGAATTTTATCAACAGAACAGGATAACATCAATTTATAAGGGTTAAATGTTCAAAGAGAAAATGCAGTACGTAGTTAAATGGATCCAGAGTTCTAGTTGTCGGTAGCACAATGTGTTTATGCAGAATTAACGGGGTACTAGTAAAGTCTGTGTTCCTTTCCTTTTTTATGGCCAGCGAAAAAGTGAAGAGGAAGGTAAACCCATAAAGTAAACTTATCGAAGTTAATTTTTAGGAGTCAGTTGAAGTGCCTTGTTGTTGTTGTTGTTGTTGTTGTTGTTGTTGTTGTTGTTGTCTTCTTCCTAGTTGACGGCGAGAAGGTTGAGGACGAAGAAGAGATGAAGGAGAATAACACAAAAGAAGAAAAGGGCGAACGAATGTGTGTCGGGACGTTATGTCCAGGTCAATAGTTTGTGGTTTCTTTTGTCACATTGTGGTAATGTCTGATCTCACTTCCATCTCTGACTGATTGATTTTCTTTCTCTGTTTTTATAGCAAAAGACTTTTGCACATCGGCTTGTTAACTTCTCTCCCAGCTTTGCAAATCGCTTCTTTTCATTGGTTACAAAAATTAATCTAACATCGGATCGTGAAATTTGGTTTGGTCTTTTCCTTCAGTACGGGGTCAATCCTTTTTTCTATTGGTCAAAATTAGATTTCACACTGGATTGCGAAATTTGTAAAAAAATGAAGAGTTACTTTTAGTTCTTTATTCACCACACACGTACGCGCGTGCACACGCGCGCACAGACGAACTCGCTATAAGAGAACAACTAAACTGAGGACTTTAGTTTGCATGTCAGTCAGTCAAGTGCCATACGTGATACACGCTTGGGCGATCATGTCTCGAAAGAGACATGAATGACTAGGCAGAAGATTATCCCATAATAGGTTGCCATTGCTTTCTGCGGTAGACTGGTTGCCAGCCAAGGCTATAGAACCCAATCTGTCCTATTATTTAACTCATAACTGGAGGGAAGAGACGGATTAATACATTTCCTAAGGGTATTTGCGCGTAAGTGAATACAATGAATTTAACTAGAATTCGAACTCGGCTCCTCGATTTCTCTTTCCGAGCGGATATCCACTGCTCCACAACGCACATGTTTGCATGTAAATAATGTAAATATGTTCCAATAAGTCAAATAAACAGAATTTGATAGTCTGAATGTATCTAACGCAAATAATAATTCCTCATCTCAGAAATTTAGACAGAAATATATATATATATATATATATATATATGTATAGAGAGAGAGAGAGAGAGAGAGAGAGAGAGAGAGAGAGATGCTAATGGATGAATTGTCGATTAAATTACGCAAAAATGAAAATAACACAAACATCTCATTTTAACATATATATTTACAAAAATTACAAAAATATCTTTGTAATTTTATTCAGTAAAATCACCATTGGCTTCAACCACGGCCTCCAGACGACTTTGGAATCTCCTATAACTCTTCTGGATGGTGTGCATATTTAAGTTGGTGAATGCAACCATAATTGTTGCCTTCAGTTCATATTTGGCGTTACAAGGACTTTTGTCGGTCTCTCGCTCAACTGCACACAACACATTAAAGGGGTTGCAGCCCGGGAAGTTAGGTGGTCAGATATATGAGGTGACGTGATCGCATAAATTATCTAACAGCCATGACCGAGTTCCCTTTCTTGTGGAGCATGGTGCAGACTCCTGTTACCAGGCATAGAATTTTCCAGCAGCAACCCTCTTGAACCAGGGAAGCACTACCTTCTCGAAGCACTTGATGTAGGCTTCCCTGTTGTGTCTGAGGCCTGTGGGAAGGTGAATAACTTGGCCACCACTAGTGATCATTCCAAACGCCATGATGTTGACTGGATATATCATCCCACTCTGCACAGTCCTCATATTGATATCCAAAAACTCTGAAATGTTCGTATTAAAGCTTTCTGTGCGAATGCCAAGCAGTACAGTATGACGTCTCTAAATTTCTGGCGGAGTAAATTATGTCAGGGTGCAGGCTATGTGCCACTTAAGAGCGAGGCAAATATGGAAGAAAACTATGCATGTTGTTCGTTTTTCTTTTTATATTTTCTTAACGCCTACATGTTTCTGCTTTGGTTTGGGCGGAAGCATTAGTGATTGATTGGCTTTTGCATGACGTTAGTTGACCAAGTAAGCTATATCCGGGTTATAGAAAAGAAGGAAACTATATATGTGAAGAGAGAAAAAGAAAGGGAGAGAGAGAGAAAGAGAAAGAGGAAAGGGGTATTTTCAATACGCATTTTTTACTACTATCACCACAAATATATTTACTAATCAAAATTTAAAAAGCTTAATACAAATCTTCACGCACCATATTTTAATTTGTAGAATTGTCCATTTTTTAGAGCATGAAATTTTATAAGCGACATATCGTTAAAAGGTCACGTATTTCAATGGTTATTCCCTTACGAAACGTTCACTTAGGTTTCATAAATTTACATCAATTCTGGTTAACCATACTTAGCTTGTCAACAGATTTGGCTGTCATCAGTCATTTAACGCATCAGAAAAATATGACGTCCGTGATTAAGAAATACTTGCATTCTAAATTTCATACTATAAGCAAGTAATCAGTCAGTTAAGTGCCATACGTGATACACGCTTAGGCGATCATGTCTCGAAAGAGACATGACTGACTGGGCAGAAGATTATCCCATAATAGGTTGCCATTGCTTTCTGCGGTAGACTGGTTGCCGACCAAGGCTATAGAACCCAATCTGTCCTGTTATTTAGCCCATAACTGGAAGGAAGAGACGGATTCATTCCTTTCCCAAAGGGTATTTGCGTGGAAGTGAATACAATGGATTCAACTAGGAATTCAAACTCGGCTCCCCGGTTTCTCGTTCCGAGCCGATATCCACTGTACCACAAAGCAAGTAATACTTGTTTCAAATTAGATTAATTTAACTTTAAAATTTGCTAATTTTCTAAAAATGACGTTTCGCAGAAGTTATTTTTGGAAAAATTTTAAAACCGAGATTTAGCTTTTGTTTTTGTTTACAAAATGTCAATCCACAAAATCGCTGAAAAAACAGCATAGTCGGAAGGGAAAAGGTCCCAAACTAAATAAAAACAAAGTTCTATCGGCAAAAAGTTTATATTACTATTAAGAGGATAGAACAAAGCATTTTTTAAATATTTTTAAAATGTTTTAATTATTTCTAACACGTTCGAAATTGTTGTAGAAAGTCTTTTTTTATTACGTCATTGCGATATCCAAATTGCCGCTATTTTATGAAGTAAACAAACGTAATTGTTACGCAATGCACTTTTTTGGCCGCGAAAAACATATTAATTTGGAAATTCTTGCATAAATCAAATAATGGTTGGATTTTGATGAAAACTTCAGGACTTATTTATAATTGAATGAAACCAATTTTGATTGCATTATTTTTAGAAAATATTGGTAAAAAAAAATATTTTTTTAAGTATGTTAACCCCCCCCCCCACACACACACACACACCAATTAAATTCCAGAAATGTGTAACAATTCGACCACGGGCGACTCTAAAACTAATATAAAAATATTCAGTAATCATTGGGGAATGCTGATTCACTGTTTTTTTCTTTCTTCAATAGTCCCTGTCTTTCTAAAAAGTAGGTCCGAATTGTGAAAAATGCAATAACTATGCCAATTTTTATGTGGATAAACTTCTGATTGCTTTTATGAACAAGCATATCATAGTCTGAAAAGAAAAAATTCAATGACTAATTAATTTTTACAAGAGTTATTTTCATTTTTTTTTTCATTTTTTTAATTAAAAATTATATATAAAAAGTTTAAAAATTATTGTTAAATTTCTTCCTCTAATGGGCCAGCTAGAGTATGTAATTAATGCATGAAGACTACAATTACGAATCGAAAATTTAAAAGCTTAATACAAATAATTGACCCCGTCAATTTTTAAAATAATTAAAAACATTTTAATTGTGTGCATTTTGATTGCCCGTATTTTATTTGTACGGGGGCCCGTACGTGATATTTAGCATTAAAAGGTCACGTGATTCAAGGATTGTCTTCTCTTATATAATAAATTACATTCATATGTTTTTGTCGCCTTCGGGCCCCACTTCCGCGTGTCATCTTTCAACACTTGAGACCAGCTGTCATGCTCGGGCTACCTAATCTAATAACAAATTACAGGGAATTTTTCTGAGAGTAAGCAAACACAGTGTTTGAAATCTGATAAAGGTAAGTTTTAATTTTAAAAAATTGACTTCAATAACGTGTCAGCGACGTATATTTTATTTTTGCCAGATTTTTAAAACAGGAATGTGGCTACTGTTTTGCTTTTGAAATTTGTCGATCAATCAAAAAAATGGCGCTACTTTTAAATTTTTTTTTTATATGAAAAATTTTAGATTCAAATCAATATAATTTCGCTTTAAAATACGCCAGTGTATTTTGTTTACTGGAATTACTAAATTTAATCTCTTGACTTTTAATTAAAGCTAATTTTAAAGCTTGAAGATAACTTATTTATTTTTAAAATTTAAATTTAAATTTAGGTGTAGAAATATGAGTGGAGGTACCTATGTCAATATGTAAAAAAAATGGCTATTTTTAATGTTTTAACTGAAAACACTCAAAAATTGAGTTTCCAACATATATTAGAATTGAGATTCCAATCAATATAATTTTTGTTAGAAATACAGCAGAATATTTTAGTTACTGGAAAATAGTAAATTTAATCATTTAACTTTCAATTAAAGTTTTAAAAAAAGCTTCAAGAAAACTTTTTCATTATTTAAAAATTTATTTTAAAACTTAGGTATCGAAAATGTTTGGAGGTACTTACTTAAATGTAATTTTCTTGTTACTCTCAAATCTCTTATTGTACATAATCTGTTTAACCGTGACATACATTAAAGAAAATAAATCCTATTTATTTTTCTTAGAAAAAACATACTGTTTTACATTATAGCTCATGTGCTTGTGAGGATTACCCCACCTTGTCTTCCAGAACGCACACTAGGTAGCGTTGTATTTGTCAGATTTCGTAAGATTTGATTGCACAGAAAATTTGAGCTTACACACACCTATACCTTTTCACGAAACATTTTTTTTAAAAAGCATATAAGGCCATATCTCGTTGAATACACCGGTTCTCCATCGATCACCGAAGTTTAAGCTAAATTTTACCATCTGCTGACGTAGGTGAAAACAAAATTGATACCACATCTATTTTATTGGCCAATCAGGAGTAAGGAAAAATATCTAAAAGTCGATCCAATTCTATTTTCCACAAACACTTGAATACGCGTGTTTTTTTCCTCTTCTCTTCAGAGAGCCACGGGTCGTCTAACCAGACGCCGAGTCCGGACGTCTTGCCTTTTCTTACTCTCTCACCTTCTCTTTTGCGCTGCATCCATTGACACACACACTCTCTCTCTCTCTCTCTCTCTCTCTCTCTCTCTCTCTCTCTCTCTCTCTCTCAAGATGTGGTTAGTAGAAGACGTATAGTTTTCCTCTTCGAGGAGACTTAGTCACATACCAGGTCGATATCACGTAATATCGCGTAACCACGCTCCAGCTAAACACATAAATGTTTTTGTTTTGTTTTCTAACTACCTGTATACAAGAAATCAAGGAAATATAATTTCCTCTTTTTCTTCTTTTGTGAGCGATGTTGTTCTGCATAAGTATAAAATTTATCCACGTGCTGAACTCTTTTCTTTTGAAACTGTTGAATTAATTTTATTTTAAAATACAATTGAATATTGAATATACCCGTATCCGTTAAAGACCCTCTCCGCCACAAGCTCCTGTTTTTTCGACACATTTTTAAAGTTTGGTTGGATGCGATTGGTGCCGGTTATGAACCTCATTTGTCGATACCTACCTTATCGAGTTCAGTATTTATGTCATTTATCATGTAAATTTCCCCCTTCATCCATCTCATTATAACAAAATAGATGACAATCTAAAAATGAGTTTTGGTCAACCCACACAATTTTAAAAACATGTATGCCGGTTGGAAAACAATTTTTTATAAACATGCAACAAGATAAAAAAAATGTGTACGTTTTTTAAAGGTTTATGCAACGATCATAAAGCTTGACAGTGATTTGTCCATTATATTTTAGGTCTATTCTCAAGAGACCGACGAACAGAGAATTACTGACAACATCATACAATGGATGCAATTATACTCTGCTTTTAGTGGTGTTTTTATTCTACTACATAATTAATGTATGACCAATAGGAAAGCAACTCAAAATACGTTTGATATTCGAATCTTTATCTGATTACGACTCTGAAATGACGAATATAACCCACAACAGACCCCCAGCTAGGCGGTATGAGATGAGACTGGGCCAGACAGGATTCTCTGCGATTTAAATAATGTGCTTCAGAAAGTGGGGAGCAAAATGATTCATGCTAACTAAACTAAAGCCTCCGAGAGCTGGCGTCCGTTCCGAGTGAATATTCTTACTCGATGTACTGTAATTATATACCCTATCATTCAGCAAAGCATGCTTTCAAAAAACTGATTGTCTGATCACCAATTAAGTAAGTGTATTATGAAAGTATGGCTCACGGCTTTGTTTTTTGTTTGTTTTATTTATCTGTTTGTTTACTTATTTATCTATTTATTTACTTTGTTGACTGAGCACAGGAAGTGGACTGTCTCTAATTTGGTGGCTTATATACAGAACTATTCTTGGTCATGATTGCATTCATTTATACCTGTGTTTGACCCTACCGAGTATTGCGACCTAATTTGAATAAAATGTAAAATCAGAGACAACCGTGTTAAGCACATGAAAATCACACACATACATACAGAGAGAATGAGAGAGAGAGAGAGAGGCGTCAGTTGTAAGCTAGAAAAATTAAATTAGTTCGTTGTTAACCCGTTGTAAGAGTGTGACATCATTTGTTTTACTTTGGACAAAACTCCATGCAGGAAACATAACAAAATTTCGTTGAAGATATCAAATTGGTGACGGTATAAAACCATGGCCATTTAGTAAACACGTTTTTAACCAATCAATTATTTACTGCATATTTAAAGTTTTATATATTAGAAAAGGCATTATTTAAAACTGTCTATCCAGTATCAGAATGCTAACTTTAGAATAGATAAAGCACCTCGGCATGAGGTAATGGTTAGCGGGGCTTGCTTGATTGAAAATTATTACCAAATAGTGAATTCGATTCTTACTGGTTGCCATATGCAAAATTCTACTCATGTAGAACCCCACAAGGACTAACATATAAAATAAACTAACTTAACCCGATTTTGATACGAAGTTTTAGAAACACATAATATGATTTGCTACTATTGATAATAGACATAATTCTGATCTATAAACTTGAGAGAGAGAGAGAGAAAGAGAGAGATAGAGAGAGAGAGAGAGAGAGAGAGAGTGAGAGATAGAGAGAGAGAGAGAGAGAGAGAGATAGAGAGAGAGAGAGAGAGATAGAGAGAGAGAAGAGAGAGAGAGAGAGAGAGAGAGAGAGAGAGAGACTGGTCATGGTAATATGTAAATGGATCAATAAGTCTGTAGTGAGTGCGAAATAATAATAATAATAACCCCCTTCACCCGCTCCCTTGAAATTCGGAGGACTGAGGAAAAATAAAGAAAGGAATTAGCGAGATTATGTGAAATTGTTTTTAATCTAATGAAAATCTTGTCATCATAGAAATTAGCCGGTCAACCATAAAGAAGAAGAAAATAAATTCGCGAGTCTACACGAAATTCCTTTTTATATAAAATGAGGAGAAAAATTAAATTAATCAAAGAATATTTAAAGTCATGTGAAAAGTTTCGTCTCAATTGCTCGCGACCAGCGTTGAAGTTCTCGCCAGTGTAAAATTACTCGCCAATTATATTATCAGCATCTAATCAGCATGTGACACATCAAAGAATTTGCTCTCAACAATCCAAGAAAGCTAAGTATTTCAAACTATCTTTGTCTACTTTTAAACGTATACAAACCAAATATGCCTTCAGTGAGAAGTTAATTCTCTTACTTTTGTATCAAATATGTTATAATATAATTTTGTGTCTGATCATTTAATCTGTTGTATGAACATTTCCTCTTCATGACTATAAATTAAAATTAAGGACTTTAAGAATCTTGATTTATTTTCCTAAAACGTGCTGCTGAAACTACTTCAAACGTGTAAATTCATTAATAACTTTCTGATCTTACTTGATTAAAATTGCCTTATCATTACTAGCGTTCATTAATTTTCATGGCGTGAGTAAATCAACAGTTCATTTTAACCCCTAAGCCTAACGCCACAAGAATGTAGCCTGGTACAGTTATAAGCTGAATTTTTATATGAACTTTTCAGTGCATAATGTTCGATTTTATTTACATTCGGACTAATGTTTTTATCTTTTATCTTTGTTGTTATTAAGACAACGTTTCAGTCGTTATTCACTCCTTACAGTCCTTTTCAGGTGCCTGTGCGGTAACGTATTCGAACTGAACTTTTTATTTTATCTACGGGAGTAGATTGTTCTCATTCCACTATCCATATTTGGGGATTTCTTATCTAGCTCTTATTGTTCGCCTTGTTTCCACTGAAATTTCAGTCATTCGGCTAACCTTTGGGGAATTTCGAACTGAACACTGCATTTAATCTGCAAGGATAGATTGTTCACCATGTCTCGGGATATCTCGCTTTGTTCTTATTAACTACTGCTCACTTATTGCTAGCCAAGTAGATTAAAGCGTTTGTTCGTGAATTTGTGGACATAGTAATGATGGGTTGAATACAAGCCGAATATCAATTTGGCTCGACTGGTATACAGTGGTCATTTTTTCCATACAAGAAAGAGGCTTCATTTTTCTCATGGAATACACCTGGAGAAGACTGAAGAATGGGTATACCGAAGCGTTGTGTTAACGTCAGCAATTATTCACAGAAGCTCGCTTGTTAAAATAGTATTTTTTATAACTCTCACTCCAAGCAAGACAGAAATGCCACTGGTACGCAGGAGGTTACATAATAGGAGAGTGAGGAGAGGGAGGAGAACATATCACAGTAGGTGTAGAAGAATGGGTAAGAGAAGGGCGGTTACATTGGTGTAAAGAGCTGCGTGAAAGTAAAGTATAAAGTAAGAAGAAGAATGAGAATCAAAGAGGTAAGAGATGACATTTGACGTTGCATTTAAACTCTTGGAGATTGTAACTATCAGAAAAACAAGAATACGGAAGTGCGAAAAGAAGCTGATTGAGTAGAAGTTATGTTTACTCTTCATTGTTTTCACAGTAAAAGGGTGAAACCTTATTGCCAGTCTAGTAGCTCGAGTAAATTAACGTAAGCGATGCATCAAGGAGCTAAGCTCGTCGGAGCAGAAACCGTGAAAGTATTTGTAGAAGAGACAGAGGGAAGCCTCATCTCGTCGATGAGAGAGAGAGAGAGAGAGAGAGAGAGACTGGAGTCGGGCCGGCATGTCAGGATCGACTTCATTGCAGATTCTTTTTTGGATCCTGTCGAAAACCCCAAGGTGAACAGCAGGGGCGCCCGACTAGATATAACAGCAGTATTCAACGCACGGGCGGATAGTAGATTTGTAAATGTGCATGATGGATTCAGAAGAGAAGAACTCACTGGCCCGACATAAGGATCCGACCTCCTTAGCAGTAGATTTAGCTATTAATTCAATGTAGTCGTTCTACTTAAGGTCAGCTGAGAGAGTGAGGAGGCACAGTGTATTGCTCTCAGGGAGAATAGCGTGATTAATGCTGAGGGTAGGATAGCAGCTTCGTTTTGGAAGCATTAAAGTTTATGAGCCATTTCTTACCCAAGTCTATTACTGACTGGAGGTCCTTTTCGAGGGCAGCAGCATGGTTATTTTTCTCTGCATCGGCAAATTTCTTAGCGAGGCGGGAATAAATGGTGATGTTGTCAGCGTAGATGCTTACTTGGGATCGGATTACATCAAGGAGATTGTTGATGAAAATCAAAAAAAGCGTAGGACCTAAGATAGAGACCTCAGATACCCGAATTGATAGGATCTAGAAGCTCGCCTGTTCAATACGACCTTCATTACGCGATTTGATAGGAACGATTTGATTAAGTCAAACAAGCGTCCAGATATACCATAGTCCTGTAAATTGCGCAGAAGACCAGCGTGCCAGACCCTGTCAAATACTTTGGAGATATTCAGGGCAACAGCTCTAGCCTCGCCGTTCTTATTAAAAGCCTGGTATATGTACTCAGTGATGGTTGTTAGCATGTCTGCAGTAGACCAGGTGAAGCGGAAGCCATACAGCCTATCGGAGAACAGGCAGTGGGCTATGAGATGTTGAACCACTTCAGCACTGATGATGGCCCGAACACTTTAGACAAAAATCGGTAGGAGGCTTATAGGACGATGATTGGAGGAGTCTGAGGGTTTTCCCGAGTTCTTAAAAACATGAACCACAGATGAAGACTTCCAGCAGACAGAAAAGAAGCAGAAGTAGTTGTAAAGTTTGGGGAGGACAGAGGAGAGTTCAGAGGCAAATTTCTCCGCTTGCCTTATGGGGTTCAAGTTTTTAAATTATTTTAGAAACCAGCGAATGGGTAATTGTAAACGTAGCTCAGTTGAGCCTCAGTTCTAGATGGGAAGTAGGGTGCAGATATTCTAGACGAATTAGGTGAAGACTTAGAGGAGAATCTGCGAGCAAAGCACTCAGCCTTGTCTGGTCTGTTGTAGCTGTGAGGACCTCTTATTTATTTATTAAAGAAGAAATGGAAGGTTTGCAACTGTTTAGCACGCTTTTGCAGATCCGCCAGTATTATTTGGAGTCATACTTGCGCGCTGCTATTCGCTGCTTCATTCTGTCGGCAAACAACAGCTTAGCTTCAATATAGGATCCTCTTAAACTCATTGCGAGCAGAAGTACATAGGCGCCTATGATGGTTAGACACGTGGTTCCGATAAAGGCGGAAGTAGTGATTTCTGTGGGTTATGGCGGCCAAACAGGCAGGGAAGAACCAGTGGGGGCGAATGGGATTTAAGGTGGAACTTCTTGGCTGGGATGAAAGCCTCAATGTCAGCTTTCACCCAGGAGGAGGCCTCAAAAGCACAGTCTTCAACGGGGAGACTGAACACTTTCTTCCAAGGATGTCACACAGAAAACTCGAAGTCTGCTCTTGGATAGCAGTAAGAGATCCTGCTGGTCGTAGGTTCCTGGGGGAAAGAGGAGTGGAGAGAGATATTAACAGAAACTACAGTTGGATCAGAGTTACCAAGACAGCAAAACTGCATGGCATGGCAGGAGTCAGGGATAGAAGTGAAGAAGAGATCTAGAGGAGAGGCTTGTCCTTCACACATACTAGGGAAACGTGTTGTGAAGTCTGCGTAAGAGACTGGGTGATCGCAAAGTTCAGGGTGTGGATGCTAACAAGATCAGTAACAGAGTTTTCAAGCTAATTGGCATGGTGGGCATTGAAGTCACCGAACACAAGTATGTTGGCGAACGGGTGCGAGGCAACGAATCTATCTATATTGTCAGACATACTGTCCAGCAAGAAACAGTAAGAAGAGGAAGAAGAGCGATAGAGAAATAAAAGATAGCTCACAAAGCTTAGTAGAGTAAGACGGAGGCACACATATAAATGGTCAGGAGATTCAAGAGAAACCTTCCTGGCCAGAGAGAGATGTTTGCTGACATAGACTCCCAGGTCATGCATATGGACGTTGGAGTCCTTCCTAAAGAGAGGAAGGTAGTCTGGAATCGAGAAAACCGAGGAGGTATGTGAACAAGACGGTAGGTGACCTTATCTACCCCTGTTAAATTAATTAAGTTTTAAAATGGATGCATCAACTTTTCGCTGTTTCTACTATTTTGGCATTAAAATACTTATAGAAAATAAGTCCGGTAATAAATAAAGTAACGAGGAATAAAAAACAAACTTATTTAGATTCTTCTAGTATACTGTACATGCAATGTCTGTCTGCATCACATGAGCTTGATAAAAATCCTATTTGTTGTAAAATGCTAAATAATTTAAAGTTGCATACTTAAGAGCGTCTTATCAACTGATGCGCACGAGGACGCGCCCTTAGGCGATAATAATAACTGCAACATTACTTACAGGCGGCTGTTGCTGCTGTTGATGCTATCATGACTTCTGCAGTTGTGGATGCTAATAGGCTTATTTGTAAATGAACAAACAAGAGACTTCAGATCTAAGAGTCTGAAAGAGTTTATTTATTTATTCATTCAGAATAGTTGACACAATGTACATAAATGAATTTCCTGAAACACGTAAAACAAACAAGATAGCTTCAGTGAGAATGCGAAATGTAAATGTTGGAAGAGTAGAGTGCTGATATAGTGATATACCTATCGTCTTCTTTTTCATGTCTTTTAGGACGTAGGCATTCATGGCTCTTCACAACTTTCTGTCTTTTGCGGTTCTAAGCAATTTTTGACTTTTTACCATTCTTATTTCTTCTTGTTAAGACATCCATTCACTGATACTCGTTAAGTAGATTATTCACTGTTTCTCTTGCTTTCATTTTGTCCTGCGAGTGATAAATTCTCTCGAATATTTTCTTCATTATATGTCCTAGAAATGTCAGTTGTTTCTTTCTTATTGCAAATAAGTTTTCTTCTAGTTTCTATTTTATTTAAAACGCTATCATTGCTCACATGTTCTGTCCAGAGTATTCTCAACCTTTGCAGGGAAAACCACATTCAAGTTGCCTCAAGTCTAGTTTCATACGTAAGAAAACCATCTAGCATTCACTACTAATTTTTGAATCATTTTACTCCAAGCATGGCAACAGAGCTACTAAGACGTTACTAAATGTGAAAGAATATTAGAGAAAAAACACTTAAAGAGCAAGAACAATAAAAGAACAGAATTTAACACGACAGATTAAGATTGACATTGTATTTAAAGTTTTGAAAATCAAACTTGATAGCATAGAGAATTAGATAATACATAACAGTTCGGCATGCTTTTCTTTCTTTCTAAGAACATTTTCCCATCTCTTAATACTTTGTTTCGTTTCTGAAATGCATCTTTTGCTACTCCTATGTATCCCCGGATTTCTGTATCACACTTTCGCATTCTGCTAATCATCATCATCATCATCCGTCAAATGATCCTGTGTAATCAGCGCAGTTAAGTAATTGACCAGTTCCGTCCACATGTCTCAATTGTGCGCCAATGTTTGACACATCGTGTATGACCTTTCAGTACACTTAGTAACATTGTCCGATTTTTGTCCCATCTTTTTTACCCTTCTTCTTTTACATACTTTGTATGATGGTAGTGATTTGGTTTATTTTATGACATATCAACCCATTCGGTCATTTAATGCCGAAATTTAATTTAAAAAAAAAAATAAAGTCATTTTGTGGTGAGTTCCTCTTGACATGGCACACATACCAGAGGATTTTTTTAGGATATACGATTAGGTTATGGTAGTATGTTCAATATGAAACCTGGACGTAACTTCTTCTCTTCTAGTTTGGTGTTTCTGATGCTATTTTCATATAGTTGGTTTAATTTGTTCAGTTTATTGTTTAGGCATCATGTCCCTAATATATTTATTGATTGTTTGTTTCTCATCTGTATATGAGATTTTGGCATTTAAGGAGTCTGATGTATTTTTTAAAATATAGGTTTTTCTTGCTGCGAAATCTGCTATATCAGTCCCTGTTATACCAATATGGCTTAGTATGCAGCAAACGACAATATCTCTATTTAAACTGTTGATTCTGTTGAATAGTTTAATGATGAGTTGATTTGACATTTTTACTTTTTTTTAGTACAGTAATCTAGTGCTGGAGTCAGTGTACATAAATATTTTATGCTTACTTAAATTAATGATGTCGAGGACCAAGTCGATATCTGTCACCGCGGAAGCAAACATGGAAGCTCAGTCTAGAAGTGGTGTGACTAATTTTGAGTTGTGGCGGACGGCTGCAAATCCAACTTTAGCATCATCTTTAGTTCAATCCTTATAGATGGACAGGTGATATGTGCAGGCATCTTTGATGGGAAGTAATTCTTCAAGGAATGTAATCGGATTGGTTTAGGATTTTTGGAACTCACCGAGTTTTAATTCGATATTTAGTTGTTTTATCATCCAATGCGGTGTTTCAGAGTAAATGGACGAGTGAATTTGTGCTATATTAATTTGTTCTTTTTCAATAACATTTTTCATACGCATACCATATGGTTTGATGGTGTTGCCTTTCCTATTAAAGAGATCAGTATATTGTGGATGAAATGTGCATTTATATGTAGAATTTGATGGACAGGTTGAGATATTAATATAATATTGAAGACCAAGTTTTTTTTCGCCGTATTTTTAATGAAGTTTTATGTGCTTCTGTGTATGGGCCTTCCACCGAAGATGTGTTGATACTCCTATGACTATTCTTAACCCTTGATGATCAATTGCACTGAGTTATTTTATTATAGCTTTTTCCTGTTTCGCTATATAGGGCTCAACCATAATCGAGTTTTGATCTAATTAATGAACGATATATATTAAGTAAAAAAGCCTTTGCTTGCTCCCCAGAATCGGTGAACAATACCTCTAAGTAGTTGTAAAGTTTTCTGGCATTTGGACAGTAAATATTTTATATGGGGTATAAATATTAATTTCTTATCAAATATGATGCATAGGTACTTATATTGTTCTACTACTAGAAATATATTATTGTTCAGTTTTGATGTTGGATCGTTATGCATTTTTCGGAGCTGTCAGAAGTGCATACATTTCGTCTTTTCTCTTTAAAATTCAAAACCATTCTCCTTTGTTAATTTTATTTGTTAATTTTATTTAGACATGACTGGAGCTAGAGCTCTATAGTGTGCATATGTTTTGATGTATAGTAGATCACAAAGTCATTCACATATAGGGCACAATCTGCTCTTGTATTTGTGTTTTTGACAATATTATTGAGTTTAATACTAAACAGTTTAACAGATAGAATGCGCCTACGTAGGACATCTTGTTCCTGATCTTTTTGAGTTAACGTGTTGTCTTAACGCGTGAGGAAGCCAGGCCTCTATAGACATCAAACAAACATGGGACAATCGAACGACAAAAGCAAGAAGAACGAGAAAAAAAATTGCTAAATTTATTTATGGTAGTGTTATTTTTTATGAAGACATTTCGTATAGCTGTTTCGAGACAAATTAGATGATCATTAGGGATTTTTTTGTTTCAGAATCCTTCCTGGTATTTGTTATGAGATCATTAGTTTCCTGTTACCATATTAGTCTGGTATTAATCATCCTTTTAAGCGTCTTACAGATACAACTGGTCAGTAATTTTTGGGGTCTGTATTGTCTTATCCAGGTTTCAATATTAATAGAACCGTGGCTGTTCCCAGGATTTGGGAATATCGTTGCTGATCCATATAAGGTTGAGAGTTTGGAGAAGGTAGTCTAATGATACTTGAGCTAATTGTTTTGAGGTGCAAGAGCATTTTGTTCTGGTTTTATTGGTTATTGACAATAGGGTATCGATAAAATGTGTTATTAGTTATTCCTTATTTATTTATCTTTGTTTCTGGTGCCAGTTTGAGTTTTC
The DNA here is from genome assembly GCA_037127315.1 of Ascarosepion bandense. Taxonomy (NCBI): domain Eukaryota; kingdom Metazoa; phylum Mollusca; class Cephalopoda; order Sepiida; family Sepiidae; genus Ascarosepion; species Ascarosepion bandense. The sequence continues at coordinate 1,935,013 of JBBBDQ010000611.1, read as the reverse complement.
TGGGATTTGGGAATTCTGTCCAGTTAGCTTTCAAAAATTCCAGAGGAGTGTTTTATCATTTTGTTTAGGGATTGTGTTTTCTAGTATAATTGGCAAGTGATCACTTCCAGGTGTATTGTTATTATTTGACCAACTATAATCCATATATATATATATATATATATATATATATATATATATATATATATATACTAGCTTCGAAGTCTATGGCAGTGTATGTGCCTGTAGCTGGATGTAGGTATGTATTGTTTTTTATTATTTAGAAGACATAGCTGTCTTTGATTTAATAATGTTTCAATGATTTTGTCTTATTTGCTATTTTTACTAACCCTTATTTTATTATGTTAAAATCACGCATTAACATGAAACGTTTTGGCAGTTGCTGTAATAATATATGTAATATAATATTAATATGTCGTTTAATAAGCGATTTCATCAGGAGTTATGTATACAGAGCGGAAGGTTATTGCTTTGTGAAGGGTAGCTATTATTGCTACCACCTGCAAGTTTGTATTTAGTATTATTTCAATATGACGCAAAGTATTGTTGATAAGTATTGATAATCCTCCTGAGGCTCTATCAGCTTGTTTGATGAAATTGTAGAATAAGTAATGTTTTATGTTGAGAGTGCCCTTTTCTTTCAGGTGAGTTTCCTGTAAACATATAATTGCTGGGTTGAAGGTCGATTTGAGGATAATTAATTCGTTGATATTAGTTTTGACACTTCTTATGTTCCATTGTATTATTTTGTTTGTCATTGTTTATTTTATATTTTACTTAGTTGTATATAAATATGTTTATGTTGCGTTAATTGAATATTTTATGTATTTGATATTTCGGATTTGCTTTTAGAAATGTTTATAGGGTCTAAGTCTATTTTTTCTAAAGTTTCAAATTTATTTTTTGTTTCAAGAGAGTTTTTGGTTGGTGTTTGTTGGTGTTTTAGTATTCTTGTATTTTGTTTAGGAGATTTCTCATCGATTTTTTTTGTTGGGAAAGTTTTATTCGGTAGGAGCTTGGGCGCGGGTTAGAGATCTTTGTGATCTTTGTTTTGTTAAATCATTTGTGTTCGGTAACTTTTGGATAACTTGCCAGGACACTCCAGGTTACATTGTTGTTTTGGCATTGGCTTCATCATATATAATTGCATTATTCTTATTCAAACTTGGTCTGGTTTCATTTACAAATTTCAGCCAGTCAATTGGCCCAAATTGAATTAATCTTTTCATCATATTATTTGATTTTCTTTTGCATATTAATTTTTGCTATTTCGTCATAACTTTTATCTTTCATATTTCTTTCCACAATCCCACGTGCTTCAGGGAAAAATGCTTTTGATCTCCTTTACAGTTATTATTTCTTTCAATTTTTGCAAATTTTACATACTCTGGCATACACCGGATGTTCTTCTTCACAATTTTCACATATCTCTGCATTCATTTGTCGTTTTATCTGGGTCCTTTTGCCAACATCGGCAACATACTGCTTTACCATAACATTCATCCCCATGGGAGAACAATCAGTCCAAAAGAAGGTAAACTGTGAATTTCAAACCGTGGAAAAGGTAGCGGGAAACCACTCTACTGTCTTTGCCAAGAAGTCATGATAATGCACAAACAATTTAAGAGAGTCACGATCGCCTCCTTCCTTGGGAGTGATGCTTAGCGCTACAAAAAGATTTCTTGTATCGATACGTGCATATAAACGTATGTATGATTATGAATCGATAAATACTCACATATAGAGAGAAAAGGATATACTCACTTTTGATTGTATTCTACGTATAATCAATGCATTCTTTTGATTACATTGTCTAGAATTTTGTAATTCTTTCAGTTTTTGAAACGAGAATGGTGAAATTGAGTCTAATGGTTGTATTCCTTTGTATTTTTTCACCAAATGCACAAGATGAACGTATTTTAAATGTAATACTTCTCTGGTCATTTTATGATATTCTACAAGAAATGCGTCATACTTTATGATTCATAAACCAATGAAACAAACAGCCGTTTTCTGTGATATTTCTCTTTTTCAAAAATTCCTTGATAGTGGAAGTAGTGTATGTTGCCAATGTCTGAGCCAAAAACAAGTATTGTAATCCCTAGCTAGTTAACACTCCCTTCTACCAATGCCGGGCTTATAGTCATATCACATTGAAAGATTGGTTCTCGTTCGATGATCGAAGTTAAGCAACGTTGAATCTAGTCAGTACCTAGATGGGTGACCGCTTGGGAACACCAAGTGCTATAAACTTGGATGTGTGAGTGTTGTAATGGATAGCAGCTTGTTGTGAGACCGATACTTACCTACGTCATGGACTCTTTCAGTACTCTATTACTATGTGATTGGTAGTATTATGGGAGTAGCGCCAGTAGTGCGCAGCCGCGTACGACTACCAATATCGGACACCACTGGATAGTACGCTCCGCTTACTCTTACACTATTCTTTGTTACCTTTCTGTTTAATATATCTTTCTTTACCTCTAACCCGTGTTCCTTGTTTTCCTTCCGTGGCCCCGACTTTGGGTCCACATCAGTGGCGACAGAGGATTCGAGACACGCACCCACGCCGAAACCCCAAAGCCCCAGTCCCACATCAGTAGCGACAGAGGACTCGTTTAACCCCACTGGTTCCCACATCAGTGTTGAACTAGAATTTCAGCTGACATTACTACATCAGCGAACGAAACGCAATACACAGCTACCTTTTACAAATAATATTCAAGGTTACTCAAGTATGTGCAAACAATAAACGAGCGACCAAGTATCGTAAACGACTGCTTACAAAAACCCAGCTTGTGCACAAAACAAACTTATAAACTCAAGAGCTCGAAGTACTACGTTTGACTCAAGTTCGAAAAAACTATTCACCAAGTTGCGAATTCAGCAAAGTGTTTAAAATTTTATGGAATTGATTTGAATTCCTACAAATCTCGTGCATAAAATTACCCTCCCCTCAAATTCAGAGGTGAGTTTTTATAAAAAAAAAAAAAGTAAATTCTCGCCAAAAGAAGGAAAAAAAATCCAGTGCATTTATTTATTTACTACTGTCTAAGTGATAATCTTCTCCCCACACATCTAAAAAAAGAAAAAGAGAAAATTACAAAAGTCCCCCGGCGAAGGAGAGAGAGAGAGAGAGAGAGAGAGAGAGAGAGAGAGAGAGAGAGAGAGAGAGAGAGAAACACAAACAAAACCTGCTTAATTGCAAATGAACTGTTGAGCGCCTACCAAGAAATAATCATTTTCCCTTTTCTTGCTGAATATTTTTTTTTTGTGTGGAGTAAATTTAAATGGTCACATTGAAATTAACGGAACAACAGTATCTCGAAAGATCTAAACCAGTAAGTAGTTGTTAATTTTATTAATTGTCTGTCCATTTATTTATTTATTTATTTATTATTTTTTTTTACAAAAGAAAAAAATCTGTCTAGATTTTCTTGTGTACCCTCAACTTGATACACGGGTTTTCAAAGCAACAGTAATTGCTGTCATTTTTTTCTGTGATCTTTCATCTCTTTATTCTACATATTATAAAATCACTGTCATTTTTTTTTATCTAAATATGGAAGAATTCCAAAAAAATATTTGTCCAAATGTTAAAGATCCAGATGGACCACCAACAAAAATCAGATGAAAGACAGCAGAAATTGGAAGAAAGATTCCTCAAATTACAGTCGGACCAACAAACAGAACAGAAACTTCAACAGCAAAAAAGCGAAGAAAGACAGCAACTCTACCAACTAAAATAAGACGAAAGACAGCAACAATTGTTTATGGAGTTACATAAACAACAAATAGAATTCCAAAAGTTTACACTGCAGAAAACAGAACTACAGCAAAAACAACTTAAAGAATTACTTGTAAATTCATTTAACGGCTCTAAAATCTACACCTCGATTGAAACATTCAAACACGTACCAGAGAAAGACAAAACATTCGAGGCTTTTTACAGGCGCTATGAAGATATTTTCAACGTAGACTGTGAACAATGGCCTAGTGAAAAAAAGGTACGTCTGCTATTAAGAAAACTGGGAACTATCGAACATAGTAGGTTCGTAGATTACATATTACCCACGAAAACTACGGACTTGAATTTTTCAGAGACGATTAAGCTCCTTTCGGAACTATTCGGGCCTAACATAACCTTGTTCCACAAATGTTGGAAATGCCTGAACACAGTCAAGGACAACCAGCAAGATTTTCTAACGTTTGCAGTGTCGGTAAACAAGCTTTATAATGATTTAAAACTGGCCGAGCTGACTGCCGACGATTTCAAGTGCTTAATATTCGCACAAAGTCTAATATCAGTAGAAGACGCCGAGGTCAGACGTCGGGTACTTACCAAAACTCGAAAACGAACAGGGATTGACTCTCCAAAAATTGGCAGAGGATTGTCCAAGAGTAATTTCTGTCAAGTGTGACTCAAAAATGATCGAGGAATCAGGTGTGACTCAGATTAGAAAAATCAGAAGCAACCCAATCTCTTAATACCCGCAAAAAGACAAAAGGCAAATCTCATGCTCTAAATCCCGCAATAAACAAAATATTAATAAGCTAAAGAAACCTCCCGGACCATGTTACCATTGTGGAAAATGGCATTGGATGAAATTCTGTCCATCCAAGAAGAAAACATATTGCAAAAATTGCAATAAAATGATCATAACTTAACTCAGTGCTGGTACTCCAACAAAACGAGGAAACACAAAAGTAAAAATAGGCAAGCCCAATCAGAGAACATAGTCGATAAGAATTTAAGAAAATATGTGACTGTCGATATTTTAAATAACTCTATAAAATTCCAGCTTGATTCGGGTTCTGACCTATCGATCATCAACTGGCGTACTTGGCGAAAGTTAAACAAGCCGTCCCTATTAAAGACGGATAAAACAGAAAAATCCGTAACTGGCGAGAATATTAACATCTTAGGGGAGGTGATCCTTACAGTAACACTAAATGGAGTTACCAAAAAGCTGAAAGCCTACGTACTAAAAAATTCGGATGACCTATTTAGAACGGATTGGATAGAAAAATTCAATCTATGGGATTGACCAATGTGCACTTTTTGCCGAAAAATAAAAAGTACTACGTCCAAATCGGAAAATCTCAAAAAGCAATTCAAACAACAATTTTTCCAGGTTTTTTTCTGGCGGCATTGGGAAATGTCCTAAATTAAAAACTAAGTTCAATGTGAAGGACGGTGCACGAGCAGTTTTCAAAAAGAAACGGAATGTCTTTTTCGCTGCTTTAGAGCAGATCAACAAAGAATTAGATAGACTCGAACAAGCGAGTATTGTATCAAAAATAGATTTTTTAACGAATGGGCAGCACCTACGGTCTATGTCAAAAAGAAGTCCAACCAAATACAAGTATGCGCAGATTTTTCCACGGGGCTAAACGATGCCTTGCAGGATCACCATTATCCCCTCCCAAGCCCTGAAGAAATCTTCAACAAAATGTATGGGGGAAAAAATCTTTTCCAAAATAGACCTCGCAGACGCATATCTTCAGATAGAGGTGGATGAAGAAAGTTCCAAATTGCTCTGCATAAACACCCATAAAGGTCTGTACAAACATAACAGACTGGCTTTTGGGGTCAAGGTTGCACCTGCAATTTTTTAGCAGCAAATGGACGCCATGCTAGGCGACCTTGACTACGCAACAGCCTATTTGGATGATATACTGGTGACCAGTAAAACGACGGCAGAGCACCGGAACCATATAATAAACGTATTCGAGAAGTTATACGGGCTTAAGGTTAAAGAAGCAAAATGTGATTTTTTCTTACCAGTGATCAAATACCTAGGTTACATTATAAATAGAGACAGTCGTCGCCCGGATCCAGAAAGAGCTAATGCGATCAGAAACATGCCGGCCCCAGTTAACGTTCATTCGTTACAAAGCTTCCTCGGCCTTGCTAACTTCTACCAAGGTTTCATTAAGAACATGCAGAATTTGAGAGGACCTCCCAACGAACTCTTAAAAAAGGATAAAACATGGTTATGGACCCCTGAATGCCAAGACGCATTCGAGAAGTTCAAGAAAACACTTACTTCGGATCTCTCCCTCACCCACTACGACCCTAATCTCGACATCATAGTCGTAAGTGATGCAAGCCCATACGGCATCGGTGCTTGCATTCTCCATAAACTGCCAGATGGTTCGCGAAAAGACATAGCACACGCATCTAGATCTTTACTACCATCAGAGAAACAATATTCCCAAATAGAGAAACAGGCTCTAGGGATAATATTCGCCGTCGCTAAGTTCCATCGATACCTACATGGAAGACGATTCATACTGCGAACGGACAATAAACCTATAATGACAATCTTTGGTTCCAAGAAAGGCCTACCGGTATATACGGTGAATAAACTACTTCGTTGGGGAACGATTCTCTTGAATTATTACTTTAAGATCGAGTTCCTAACATCTAAATATATTTGTCATGTGGACAGTATGACAATATTTTGTAGCGGATCGGAAATAATTAATTTTATTAATTAATTAATAACCATAACCGGAACACCTTCTAATTGCTATTATAGATCATAAGAGAACATACTAAGAGAAATTTTCCTTATCCTCCGAATATGAGCCAAGGAAAACGGAGGTGATTAATTTTATTAACTAATTATTAACTGTAGCTGGAAAATTTTAATCTTTAAAAAGAAAGCAGGGACGTAAAATAACATCTGGTATTTCTCTATTATTGTAAACCCGGAAAGAAGAAAGAAAGAGAAATGGATGTGTTTATAATGTCATAGAGTCGATTTCGGCCCACCCATAAAGACAAGGTCATTCTTGAACCTAAAAGAAAGATAGATTCAATTGTAAATTTTTTTGCCGGCAAAAGAATAGAAAAATAAGACCAGAGAAAGAAGAAACAGAAAGAAAAGACTAAATTTGTTTCAAGCCACGAAACAATAGATGTCGGTTTCGGCCACCCAAGAGAAGGCTAGCATGGTCATTCTAAACATAAAGGAAAGATAAATTTAACTGTCATTCTTTTTCTGGAATAGGAAAGGGAGATTTCATTTTGTGTCCGATTGTGTTACTGGTCCCGAATTGTGAAAAGAATTGAGATAACAAATGTTTTGATTCCGAGTCAAAGTACTTTAGAGAAAAGGTATTTTCACTGACATCAGGGTAGGACTGACTGATAACAAGGCATTCTTGTCGCTTGAAAATATAGGTGTCTCAGAGAATGGATATTAAAAACACGTGCGAAGAAATTGTTGTCTGGGTAACAATGTCAATGGACCCTTGTCAATTTGTTTTGGGCGAAGCTAGTTCAAAAAAGGTTAATACCTATTGTTTTAAGAAAAAAAATTGTTTCGTGAGAAAGAAAAATTTTGGGAAAGAAAATTCGGTTAAGTCCAGCCCAGAAAAGGGGTATGGGAAGATGGCGTCATAAGATCGAGAGGAGTTCCATTGGACCTGTGAACAAGCCCCGAAAGTGGGAGACGACTAACAACTGACGTCATGGAAAGAAGACTAATCCTATTGGCTAAACCACAGGCAACAACGAGTAGCAGCTAACCTCAGGATTTTATTGGTTGCCGAGACGGGGGATTAGACACCCAGTGACCGTCGGCCCCACACCATGGCATGGGCATAAATACAGGGTCCCGAGGGACCAAAATCAGTTGGATCAGAGGAGAGTCGGGAGACGAGGCGAGTTGGATTCGAGTTGGATCGGAGAAAGTCCCAAAGATGTAACGACAAAGATAGGCGCCATGTTGTTGGGCGCCAACTGCAGAGCCTGCCGGCCAGCCAAAATTACAGAAAGAAGAGAAGTGATTTTACAGACAAAGTTGCAGTTGAAATCGGACTGAAAGAGATCGACAGAAAAGGCCTGATGCCGGATAACCAGAGTTAAAGACAGAAGAGAATTTCCAGACAAAGTTTTTGAGATCGACAACTGAATGCAGTTTTCAGTTGCAGTTGGAGTAGTTGCAGCTCGAGTGGTAGAGAGTTCGATTTTCCAGTCCAGAAACGTAATGACCAAGGACAGATCCCAGTTGAAGAAGTAAAGAGACAGAGAGATGATTGCCATGCCGTTGGGTGCTGACCGTAGAGAAGTCAGTCGCCAATCAACCAACCAGAGTTAAGAGACAGACAAGAGAATTTACAGAGAAGTCTGAAATTGCTAACTGAAAGAGAATAACCCAGCACTTCGGCAATTTCCGTAACATTCCGGAAAACACGCAACAAGTTGACTAGAGTTATAACGAACTTAGACTTCTGTTGGAGCAGCGAGCTGCGGCCAGCCAAATTTCTCGTTATTGCTTAGGAGAACAATTCGATTTACCTAAGAAACGTCCGTTCCGCTACCATTTGATAGAAGCAGGGATGGGAAATTATTCAAGAGACTATTGTGTATAATCTGTTTATAAAGACGTTATTTTCACAACACTTTTTAGCCATCGGTCCACTTATTTCCTTTGATGTTACATTTCTTTCTTTTATTACTCAATTGTGTGCACACGTCTCGGTTTGGTTAAGTTCGGCAGTGAGACAGTTAGTGGAGAACTCACGTGACTACCTTGTGATTAATCAACAGAACTTGGGACAAGGGAAAACACCGTGACAGTGTCAATCTACAACCAGCTGACTGGATCGAAACCAACAGCGAATGGCCGGGTAGTGGCATACAGTTTACAGTGACTAATTCCTAAAAATACGGAAGTTTTTGAAGACTCCATAATTGCTACACTAAAGACGAATTATGAAATAAAAAATTTCATTCCGAATACGATTAGAGAGCTCCCAGTTACTTTGGCCGACTTAAAAAGAGAGTCTCGAGAGGATGAATTCATCCAAAGTATGAAAAACAAAATTCGCAACAAAGACCTAAATGTGCCTGAAGTTTTCTCCCTCTGTGACGATGTTCTACTGTATAATGACCGAGTTGTGATTCCAAATAGCCTACAAAGAAAGATTCTCAAGGATTTTCACATGGGACATCCGGAGAAGAGCCGTACGAAAAGCCTCATGCGCTGCTAGGTATATTGGCCAAATATGGACAAAGACATAACAGACATGATAGAATCTTGTAAGGGATGCGCACTTGCAGCAAAATCTCCTACCACGGCGTGCAAACCATGGCCAAACACAGACTATCCATGACTGAGAATTCATGTGGATTTTGCAGGGCCCCTAGACAACATGTACTACCTTATTTTTGTGGATAGCCACTCAAAATGGCCTGAGATCCTGCAATATAAAAAACTAACCACCAACTGCACGATCGGATTTTTACACAAGCTATTCGCGCGTTTTGGCGTGGTAGATTGTGTAGTGACAGATAATGGCACTCAATTCACATCAAGTTAATTCAGAGACTTTTGCAAGTCGTATCAAGTGGGCCACATTACGACGCCTCAGTATCACCCCAGGTCGAATGGTCAGGCCGAGAGGTTCGTGGAGACCCTAAAAAGAGCTCTAAAAAAGGCACTAGGCACACCGACTGATAGAGCATTACAACAGTTTCTGCAGGTGTAAAGGATAACCCCTAATCCTTACACGACTGCAGAAACAATGCTCGCAAGAAAGATCAAGTCCGTCTTTGATAAACTCATTCCACGGCAAGCGAAGTTCAAGAAAACTGTCTCACTCCCTGAAAAATACATTAATCCTGGCGACAAATTCCTTTTTAAGGCTTACAAATACATTACATTCTGGGAAGTAGGCAACATCAAACAGAGAATTGGTGAACTGGTCTATATTGTCCAGGGACCGAGAAACACCCACAAACGCCATATGAACCAGCTCAGGTAATGCCGTTTGAATGAATCTGAGAAATCACCACAAAATATCTGCGAAGAGCCGATCGACGTAATATTGGAACAATTCGATCTTGACACACCCCAAGTCTCTCCGGAAATACGACGCTCGGGGAGAAAGAGAAAATTTACTCAACCACTCGACGTGAATCCCAAGAGGAAGAAGTATTAACAAATTTACTTTTTTTTTCCTTTCAAAAAAAAAAAAAAGAGGAAAACTCTTGGAAGGGGGGTGTTGTGAGACCGATATATACCTACATCATGGACTCTTCCAGTACTATATTACTATGTGATTGGTAGTATTATGGGAGTAGCGCCACTCGTGCTGCTATTGACACTGTCAGCTCTCTGCCTTCGGGTAGAGGGCGTTCTCTGCTTCCGAGCAGAGAGCAATAACCCAGTCGTGGTTCTGCCGAAGGGTAGAAGCACGACTGGGCAAAAATAGACAGACATTTTTTGGCCGGGCCATATAGCCCGGAAATCCTAGTCATAAACTGACCATGTGTCACATGTTGCCCTTACTGGGAGGGACAACTAAATAATGTAGCGCCAGCAGTTTGCTGCTATGACACTGTCAGCTCTCTACCTTCGAGTAGAGGGCGCTCTCTGCTTCCGAACAGAGAGCAATAACCCAGTCGTGGTTCCGCCGAAGGGTAGAAGCACGACTGGGCAAAAATAGACAGATATTTTTTGGCCGGGCCATATAGGCCGGAAATCCCAGTTATAAACTGGCCATGTGTCACATGTTGCCCTTACTGGGAGGGACAGCTAAATAATGTAGCGCCACCAGTGCTGCTATGACACTGTCAGCCCTCTGCCTTCGGGTAGAGGGCGTTCTCTGATTCCAAGCAGAGAGCAATAACCCAGTCTTGGTTCCGCCGAAGAGTAGAACCACGACTCGATAATAATAGACAGACATTTTTTGGCCCGGCTATATGGTCGGGAAGACCCACTATAAAATGACCTTGTGTCACATCTAACCTTGCGTGTAAAGGTTGGTAAATACCGTAGCACCAGCAGTTGACATTTGCCTCTGTTATTGCGACTATAACACTGTCAGCTGTCTGCCTTCGGGTAGAGAGCGCTCTCTGTTTCGAGCAGAGAGCACTAACCCAGTCCTGGTTCCGCTGAAGGGTAGAATCACGACTCGGTAAAAATTGACAGACATTTTTTGGCCCGGCTATATGACCGGGAAGACCCACTATAAAATGACCTTGTGTCACATCTAACCTTGCGTGGGAAGGTTGGTAAATACCGTAGCACCAGAAGTGCTACCTTTGTTACTGACAGCTCTCTGCCTTCGGGCAGAGAGCACTAACCCAGTCGTGGTTCCGCCGAAGGGTAGAATCACGAGTGGAAAAGATAGATATTTTTGGCCGGGGTATATAGTCCGGAAGACCCACATAAAATGACCTTGTGTCACATTTCGCCTTAAGTGGGAAGGCCGACTAAATATTGTAACACCAGTAGTGCGCAGCCGCGTACGACTACCAATATCGGACACCACTGGATAGTACGCTCCGCTTACTCTTACACTATTCTTTGTAACCTTTCTGTTTAATATATATTTCTTTACCTCTTACCCGTGTTCCGTGTTTTCCTTCCTTGGCCCCCACTTTGGGTCCACATCACAGCTCTAAATGAGAAATCGGTGAGTCGATTTCGAATGCCAGTTGGGTTCTTTAACTTCACTTACACACAAATATCCTTGTTAAAAGTAAGAATCCACCTCTTTTACCTCCAATTATACGTTAAATATTAGGACTTGTATCTGAAAAACACTATTATCGCTAAAAAAAAAAACTGTTAATACAGTATTCACTCGCAAAAAGAAAAAAAAATTATTCTTATAATCCAAAAAATATATTTCAGCATTAAATATCCTACAAAAGTATTAATAAGCCGTAAAAAATTAATCAAACTACCAGTCCAGTACTTTCCCCAACTAAATACGTATTTAAAGAAAATACTGACATAACTATAGCATTTAATGAATGTTAGTATACTGAAACGACTACTTTTAATTTGTGCAATTTTTTCATTGACATTATTGAAATCTACTTTTGAATTTCTCTCTCAATTGACAGTATTGGCAGCTTACTCGATCTTTCTTGGTTCATTGTAGATCTATGATACGTTTTGATTAATTGAAGTTTTAAGAGACTTCTTTCACCATAGGCACTTGAAATAGTGATATTTCTTTTATTTTTAGGGTTTTATTACACCTAATCTATTTAATTTTGACACTGAAATTTCGTTCGTGTAAAGATGTTATGTCCGGGGCTGCCGTTCCAGTGTCCCCCTCCCTACTACGCCACTGATTTGAGACTAGGCGAAAGATACAAACTCACATCATAATGTTAAACTATAATATAAATTAGAGTTGAAATATTAAATTATATTTGTTTAATTTTAGGGATTGAACTTTTTACATTCCTTTCTTACATACTACTTTTGGCAACACTATCTAGCTGATCAGTGTCATTCTATGAAGCCAAGAGGAAACATTAATGCCGTCTAAATTTAAATTACAAGCAGCAAACGGCTAAAAAATACAAACCTATGGAGAGAAATCTCTTACATTGAACGGAGACCTTTCCCACGGATTTTCACACGTGCACAAATAAAATCGCCTATACTGGCAGCAGATCTTTTATCACATGTATCACGTTTATCAGTGACCATAAACTCACACACACTGAAAGACATTAACACTAATCTGTCCACAAAAGGAATATGTTTCATACACACATTCACTGGCATTTCTTCAGCCTCAACAAATAACACCGACATAAAGAAATTACTAAGAAAATACCCAACAATTACAACTCCTTTAATGCACACAGATATTCGACTTTCAGCTAAACTTTACATAAACACCACTGGACAACCAACACATGCGTCTCCACTTAGACTTCGTTCAGACAAAAGCAAAATCGCAAAGAACGAATTCCAACACATGTTACAATTAGGAATTATTCGTCCATTAAACAGCCCTTATACATCTTCGCTTTATATGGTTCCGAAACCAAATACGGGCACATAGCGGCCATGTGGAGATTTCAGAAATTTACATGTGAAAACAGTACCACATAGTCACGACTTCGCAATGAGCTTACAATGAACAAAAATATTCATCAAACTAGATCTAGTGAAAGCATATTATCAGATACCAGTTGCAGAAGATATAGAAAAAACAGCAGCTACCATTGCTTTTAGATTGTTGGAATTCACTATTGAAGACATCGCATTAGACACATTTAATAAATAAAAAATTGCATTAGCAAATTTTACAAAATTATCTTGTATAAAGGATGAGCCAAATTCTCTGCTAACACTAACAACGGACACTTCATCGACATCTATCGAGGCGGTCCTACATTAGTGGTAAAACGGTATTGGCACACCCGTTTCTTCATTCTGAATTAAATTAAATAACGTACAGCAGAAGTATAATTTTTTCAAGAGAATTGCTCGCTATTTATCTATCCCTAAAACATTTTCGTCACCTACCCGAAGGGAGAAAATTCACCGTATTTACCGATCATAAACTTCTCATGCCTTACATACAAATTCGAATAAATACACACCAATTCGAATAAATACACACCAAGAGATATCCGAAAACTGGATTATATTGCCAAATTTACATCGGATATCAAATACATCATAAGTAATGAAAATATTGTTGCAGATACATTATCACGATCTTTCATGAACCTAATAGATTCTGACGTTCTTAATTTTGATCACATAGCTGACGAACAAAAGACTGATACCACACTTTGTAAAGTTAAGAAAGATATATCATTACAGTTAAAGGAACACTCTGTCCTGTTTAGTACCATAACACTATACTGCGATACTATCACAGACTATTTCCGACTTTACATAATACTGTCACTTCGACAGCGAATTTTCAAACATTTTCATAATCTTTCTCATTCTGGTCGAAAAGCCACGGCTAAGCTAATCACTGATAGTTTTGTCTGGCCAAACATGCACAAATATATAGAAAAAAAAAATTGGACACAAATCTGTTTTTTTAATAAAATATGTCGGCTGTTAATTCCATTTCGCTAATCTCTGGAGCATTCCGTAACATTGTTTACATTTGTTTACATTACAATACATTTCAGAGCAGAGATGATTATTTACAAAAAATCGAAAATTATGTATTTAAAGTTTGATTTACTTCGTTTAGACTGTGGTCGAGTGGTCTAAGACGCACCAGATCAATTGGTGGCTTCCCCTATGTTGTTATGAATCACAGGTTCGAATCCTGCCGAATGATACATTTTCGTAAATAAAATTTCACATAAATAATCAGACCGATAGAAATATATGTATAAATATATTGTTTAATTAAAAACAAAATATCTGTGATAGAAATTCCAAGCACTTGAAGAAGGCCGGATCATAAAACGGCCGAAACCTCATGAATATGGCAATAAAGATGAGGACTACAATCCGATCAATGTAAATAATGTGACTCTTTTTTTGTATCCTATTAACTTTTCCTGACTCTTAATACTTTGGCCATGATAATACACCATACGGATTTCAGTGTCACTCTTTCCGTTCTCTGTTAAAAACACTTCCAGAGTATTTAAATTTCTGTGCTTGGCTGATTTTAGTATCTCCTGTCTGTAATTTGAATTTTAGGCCCTTATTTTTGCTGATGATTATGCATTCAGTCTTCTTGTAGTTTATGTTTAGTCCTGTCTTCTCGCTTTCTTTTGTTACATTCTGTAAGAGGTTTTGTAGTTTCTTTTCAGCGTCTGCTATCAACACTGTGGCATCTGTTCAGTGTTAAGATTGTGACAGCCAATGATGAATCATAGCAGTATTTCGAGTTCTCTTACAATTGCCTCGATGTGTGAGTTGAATAAATCCGATGAGATTTCCCTTCTTACACGCCTTTCTATTTTTGTATATCTGCTGAACTCACTTCCTGTCAGTATGAAAAAACAAAATTTAAAATAATATAAAATTTTCTTAAATTAATTTAGAAATTTAATAACCGAGATAATATTGAACTACAATGATAGAGGTAAATCAATAATTTATGAAATGTTAAAGTATTTTTTTATTATTAATTTATATTTTTTAATGTCTTATTTTTTTATATTATTCTTTATTATTAATAACTGTTATCACGATGGTTATGACACGGTAAAGTTATCTTTTTTTTTTAAATTTTCATCGTACTTTAAATTTTATTATTAATTACATAATTGTTTGTAGTCAACTCCTATAAAATTGATTCATAAAACTCATGATCTAGCCGAAATAATCATGGCTTACACGATCAATTGTCCAATTTTTTTCTTATAAGGAGAATAAACCTTGAAACACGTGAACGTCTAAAGATAATGCCACATATGAAATATCGTAATTAAAAAAAAACATTTCGATATAAAAAAAATTCAAATTATTTTTAAAATCTTAGTGCTTGGTAACTTGTATTAATCTTTTCAATTTTCGATTAGTAAATATAATTTTTACTCATTAACTTAATACGGACAGTGATTGGAAGAAATTTCAAAAGATTTTTGAAACTTTATGAATTATTATAATTAAAAAGAGAAAAATAAAAACATTTATTGTAAAAATTCATTAGTCATTGAAATTTTTTTCTTCAGGCTATGATATCCTTAATGTATATCATTTATAAAGGCAATTAAAACCTCGTCTAAATAAAAAAAAAATCATGGTTTTTATTAAGTTTGGGGCATTTTTGCATTATGCTATACTGTTTTTTCAGCGAATTAGTGGGGGTACCTACGATGTAAACCCTGCAACACTTGAAGTCAATGATGCAGCTGTTATCTTTGAAACAGACAACAATTCAGACAGCTCTTCAGTTCCAGGTATTTCTAAATAGATCTAACATAGCAGGAAAATTTTACATAAAGTCACTTTGAGAATATGAGTGCTGCAACATTCTTTGTAAGTACAACACTGTATTTTATATTAGTATTTGTTCCATTGATGCTAATAAACTATATCATTTATACTAATGTATTTAATTCACATATCATTTTTTATCATTTGACCCAAGCAAGGAGATAAAGCCACCGAGAAACAAGGCGTTACTGAGCGTGAAAGAATATACGAAAACAAAAAGAAACATTATTAAGGAGAGAGAACAATAGAAGAATAGAAATTAAGAAGATAACGATTGACATTGCATTTCAATTTCTGAAGATCAAAATTAACTGAAAAGCAAGAAACCGGAAGAGAGTTCCACAAGCGGAAAATGCGAGAAAAACTATTGACATAGAACTTATTGTTACATGTAGCCATTTCAACTGTAAAATAACAAGACCACGTTACCAATCTGGTACTGTGCTTAAATTCATAAAGTATAAATACCGCAGAGAAAAGTTCATCAGAACAATTACTATGAAAGTATTTACAGAAAATGACACATTACGGAATGGGTAAGTGACTGAAACCGAGATGTCGAGTGAGGACCAATACAATGGCAGATTTTTTTGATTTTATCAAAAATCTCTAAATATACAGCAGGAGCAACAGTCCAAATCCAGCAACAATATTCAAACACGGATAAATGGTAGACTTAAAAATATGCTAGACAGACAATTTGTTTCTCCATAGAATCTAACACGACATAGTAAACCAGCTTTCCTAGCAGCAGATGTAGGAATTGATTTAATATAATATTTCTTATCAGTTTCTCTTCCTTTGCTAAAGTTCCCACCTCTTTCACTATTCATTCAAACAAGATCGCCAGGAAGGTAGCTCACCACCTTCCCCGTATCTCTCTTGCCCTCAATATGTACACACGAGGGTTAAGTTTTCTAACCCCCACTTCTTCATTGTGTCCAGGGAATTTTAGCTGATTCTAGGTATAAGTATTCTTTTTGTTGTCATTTTCTTTAAGACATTCTCGTTGCTTACTAGCTCCATCCATAGAATTCTCAGTATTCTTTTGTAAAACTACATTTCTACTGCCTCCCATTTTCTCCTCATCTGTGTCCATTATTCACTGCCATATAATAGGATGGATATCACATTGAAAAGCCACCAAGGATAGGGATACATGGAAAGCCATGATCGTTCCTTCTTCTTCTTCTTCTTCTTCTTCTTAAGAAGAAGAAGAAGAAGAAGAAGAAGAAGAAGAAGAAGAATCACATTGGAGACCAACAGTTTCTCAGCACTGCTTAACTTTTTGAATACCCGTGCTCGCTAGTTTAAAGCGTGTTCAACTTCTAGTATCGCATTTAACATCATTTGTTAAAACACTTCCTCGATATTTAAAACTTAACATCTGATCAGCCCCACGCCCAATTTTAAGACTTCATTTAGCAACTCCAAAATTTATATTTCTTGACACCATGCAGGAATTGAAGAATACTTTATTTTTCAAACACATCTATACATATATAAATAGATATGTGTGTGTGTGTGTGTGTGTGTGTGTGTGTGTGTGTGTGTGTGTGTGTGTCCATTCTAACGAACCCTACTCCTCCGAAACCCTTGGTCCGATTTCAACTAAAATTGTGTTACTTGTCGATCATAACATGAACCTTTGATGCACTCAAACGTTTTCCGAATCGATTCATAGGATACGGCAGAAATCAACGAAACGCTTAAAATTTACGAACCCTTCTCCTCCGAGACGCCTTATGCGAATTCAGCCAAAATTGGGTAACTTGCTAATCAAGGACCGAACATTTGATGTACACAAAATGACAAACATAATTTCGGGTGGTCTTTTGCTTATTTTATGTATTTCTTTAAGACGCTTCACTCAAACTCAACCAAAATCGATTCACTGGTAGATCAAATTATGATGCCTTGATATGCGAACAAAAATTTTAATTGACGCACTGGGTGAGGCAAAAATTAATGAAAAATGTTGCTTTTTGCGATCGTTTTTTTCTCCGAAATGCTTTGTTGTATTCTAATAAAAATCGGGTATTTTTTGTAACTTCTACCTTACCATAACAATTTCACATTTTCCGCAATGTACTAACCCCTTCCTATGTTGCAGGGACAATGCATTCACTTCTGCGTCACATCTTCGTATCACATTACAGATTCCCGTAACGCCCGCCTTTGTTCTTCCACTTGTGCATACATCGTACCCATTTATTGACAAAATTGAACAAACATGAATCCCATTTTACAAATACAACAAAAACCAATACTTACTTCGCATTTTTTTTTAACTTATGCGTCACGGTAACCTCATACCGGAGCATTTTGAATAAACACTTGACCTTACCATTTCAACATAACCACTAACAAAAACCCCGAACAACGCTGGGTTATATGGCTTATAAACCGCTGTAAGGTTACCTCACTTCGCCTTTTCTCTAAATACTTTCATTATAATTGTTCGGATGAGCTCTTTGCTATGGTGCCTAGACCCCCTGAATTTAAGCGCAGTACAAGACTGGAGATGAGTTCTCATTAATTTACAATTGTGTTTGTTAGATGTAACCATAAATGCAATGCTAACAGTTTCTTTTCTCGCATTTCTTATGTTTTCCAGAGAATTCTAATCTTGAAAATTTAAATGCAGTTTCAATCTCCTCTTCAATCTCATCTCTTCTGATTACCCATCCTCGTTCTCGCTCCCTGACAACTATTCCTGTTTCTAACTCTTCTACACCCAGTAACCCCTTGTGTCTCAGTGGTTTTACTGCCTTGCTTGGAGTGAACTCGATTAAAAAATATGAGTACTTGGATGGTACTTGCCGTAGATGGTTTTGTCTTTCAAATCATCCATTCTGAGTTCGATAATCATCGAGTGATCCTTCTTTGCCTAGAATATGTTACGCTTCACCAATATCAAGGTGAAGCAAGTGGCAACTAGTTTGCTAAAAATCAGCATGTACATAAAATGAATCACTTTCGATGTACGTTATTTTTGTTACTGAACATTAGAAGTAATATAAAGACGAACAAGATGCTATTGAGTCTCAGTATATAATATATGTGCATAGTTTTACTAACAGTAAATCAGACCTGGTGCTATATTTATATGATTTATCAAAAATACTTTAAGAAACTTTGGGGCGGATTCCGCACATCAGAACAAGTTCAAAAGTCTTTATAAAAATATATCAGCAAATCTTTCGTTTTTGCGTTATTAAGTTTAAAGAAATTTTACGGTAGATGGCGCCGTGTTACTATTTAGACAAGGTAACATTTGTCATTCGCGTACATTTGTAAATAGTCTGTCTTCAACGTTTAACGTGTGTGGTAGAGAGTTAACTGAGAAGTGTTCCGTTTAACAATGGCAAGATATTCATATCGTCAGCAGACAGATATGATTTTTACACACGGTCGTGCGAATTGTAATAAACGCAAGACTGCATTGCTGCATCAGACCGAAGGCAGCCGAGTCATCCAACCTACTGCTGTTTATTGTTGCGTTGCTGAAATATGATCTATATCACTACAAACTAGAGAAGACTGAGATCCGCTCGTGTCCCTGATCACAAGGAACACATGCTCACGAATATGATTCAGGTATCAGCACATGTCAAGTGGCTCTAACATATCGTACGTCTCATAATACATGGATAGTACTTCAAGAGCAGCTCCTGTATTCGTATCATTTGCAACGTGTGCAGGGTTTTTCGCCCTCTGATCACTCATCATGGAAGAACTTTTGCCGATGTTTTTTTGCACAAACTTCTGATCCGTTGATTGTCTCTTCAGTCTTGTTTACGGATGAGGCTACAATTGGAAGAGATGGAATAACAAATTTACACAACCAAAATTTGCGGGCGAACTGAAATCCCTATGATACAATACAGGCTAGACACCAACATCGGTTTACGATTAATGTGTGGGTTGGAATTGTAGATGGCTGTCTTGTAGGTCCATATGTTCTTCCAGCATTTACAATATTACAAGAGCTGTTTACAGAGACTTCATGTAATACAGTATTTAATGCTGGTAATACGAAGAAACATATGGTTCATGCATGATGGGGATCCAACACATTTTAGTCACATTGTTCTCGATGCACTGGCTGACATCTACCATGAAAGGTTGATGGGTAAAGGAAAACAGGTACTCTGGCACGTTCCCCATACTCAATCCTTTAGATCATTATTTGTGGGTCTACCTAAAACAATTGGTTTATGCAGCAGACATTAATAATGCAGAGACGCTTCATCAACGTGTCATGGGGTCTGCAAAACCATTCAATAGCGTGTGGCAGTATCTTAAAGGGTGCGCCAATCAATGATCCGAAAAGTGCATGTGTGTGTAGAAACAAGCAGAGGACATTTTAAACATTTCTTATGATTTGCTGTGTTAAGGTACAATAACGGCCTTTTGGACACATGTTTATATGTACATTTTACCTTGTTCTGGTGTCAGGAACATACACACCAAAGTTTGTGTAAGTATTTTGGAATTTATCTTGGATTGTATATTTAACAGCGTCTATGGTAAAACGTTATACTTAGTTGATATTGTTGAGTGATAAATAAAACATTAGAACAATTTTTATAAAATTTATGTTCTAAAAGAAAAAAAAATAAGATCACATGAAATATTATATATAAAAAAAAATTAACTATAGCACCTTGTGTGTTATTTTTAACGAAACTTGCATAAAAGAGGGATTGCTGCTTAAATACTCAACACACACACACACACACACACACACACACACATATATATATATATATATATATATATATATAAACAATGCAAAATGATTTATAATAACAAGAAACGGCGCCTTAACATGGAGTAATTTTAAGCGAAGCTTGTGTGATTATTAGTGAATAGTGAATTCCATCCTCACTGGATAGCTCATACTTGGGACTTTGTGTGTTGATAAATAATAAAGGAAGATACGAATTAAAAGAAAAAAATGAAAATAATAAGTGAGTTTAAAAATATCGAGTTTTTATTTATGGGTATTTGGTTATGACGGGGAGCGATCTAGTTTGAATGACTTTCCCAGATTTGATCAGAGCATATGTTTTTCAAAGGCTTCTTGATCGAACTCGGAAATTTTCAGTATCTTCTCATAGTTGAAATGTTTTAAATATTTTCATCAACTTTACTTGCAAGCAGGAATTCCTATTCAGCGGGAAAATTGTTGCTCTTACAAGCCGAGGATATAAAATTGATTTCAAATAGTTGTTTCTTAAATGATTAAGTCACAGCTTGTCTTTAAATGAGTAGAGCTTTATTTTACTATTCGCCGTGTCTCTTTAAAACATGGGTGATCATGGCTCTCTGCAACTTCTTTTCTTTTGTAGCCCTTAGTAATGTTTCTCTCCTTACTATCCTTGCAGGTCACTGTTCTGCAAGCCATTTATACAAGCTTCTTAGGTAGGTTACACGCTGTTTCCCTCGGACTTTCTTGCTTTGAATGTTATGTGAGTGTCAAATTTTCCAAGCCTTCTTTCCTAATGAGCAATTTCAACTGTCTCTTTCATATTCTAAATACAAATATAATTTTGCTTCTATTTTTCGTAAACTTCCTCCCTAAAGACATGTCCAGTCCATGGAATTCTTAGTATCTATAGAACCACATCTATTTTGCCACAAGTCTTCTCTTCTGCGATGAAATTGTCGTGCATTACTGATTAAAATAATAATTCAGAGACTAAACATAATTATAATTTTAGTGGCTATATCATAAGCATTGACTCTTAAAGGTTACCTCTCCGAATGACAAAGTACGACTTACATTGTATAATTCGTGCAACGTTTCCAGTGTTTGAATCTTTAGGTTATATAGCCAATTATTGCTAGGGACGATATAATTTCAACTATTATTCTATCGATAAATAAACACAGACAAATATTGTCATAAATTTTAACAAAAACAATCAGGACGAAAAACGTATGCACGGATTGAGAACTTAGTGTTTCTAGTGATCTTATTATAATTATTATATAATGATCTCATATATTTGGATCTGAGTATAATTATTTTTTAAAGTTCTCATTATAATCAAAATAAAAACAAGTTGGCGTTTGTTAAACCGACCATAATCCTTTTTCTTTTGACTTAGTTCTTTAAACTCATCAGCTCAGCGTGGAAGTTACTGTTCAATCGATCTCTACAGCCTTAATTGGATGAATTAATAATGATTGGTAACAGAGAAAAAAGTGATAGGGAGAGTAATAAGTGAAAGAGAATGTACTTGATGCTTTGCCAAGAAACAGAAGATAATGACCAGGAAGTTAATGCTGAATAGTTCACCCGCGTTGGGAAAACATCATTTGTAAATGAACAGAGTTCTTTAAGCAAAGAAATGGCATAAATATGATTGAATGTAACAATAATGTCTTAAAAAATCTGTGGGTTCGTTCTTCTTAAAATAGGTGAACTTCTCAAACTGAAATATTAAAATAAGTAACATTATTGTTATGCAGGTAGTAATGTTAATGTGACTCTAGTTTTATAGACGGCATCTTTAAGACGCGAGTTATGGATTTACATAAAAGTATAGATTTGTAGCTTATTCGTAAACTTATCTATCGATTTAGGACACGGCAGCAGAACTCGGACATCGTATCAGGAATTGGCTCAAATAGCCAGCAATAAAGAGCAATGAAAAAGATTAGTGTTATAGAACTTTAGAGATTACTTAAAATTTTAACTCTAGCCGAGTATAGGCAAACATCTTTGTAGTTTCATTCAAGGAAAACTGTAAGAAAAGACAGGATTTTGATAACTCTTTTTAAGCCACAGACAAAATGATGCGATAGGGATGCAAAAGGTGATTATCTCTCTTTGGATAAGGTGAATTCAGAAGGGTCATGTGGCGACTGTCATCAGATTGTGTAGTAACCAACCCCATTTACGCCGTAAACCGCTTGAAAGATAGACACCATAAACCCAAAACAGTTGAGCTAACAGTGGAAGCCACACTGCCCCATAAGGAAACCACCGGCAAATAAGACGCTTTCGTCTTTGCCCGTTCATACTGGTTGTTGTAATATGCTAAAATTTATGTGTGAGACAAATAATGCCAAACAGACCCATATTTGTATGTAACATCTTGCATGACATTGGTATATAAAATCCATTTGAAAACAAAGCATATTTACCATTCTTCTCTTTCAATCACCCTTGTCATTTAATCATTGTATTGAGATGTTAATATATCACGGATATATTAATGCCTATAATGAGGAACGGAAACCTAGAAATATTATTTTACCAAGCAACTCCAATTAATGGAATATGATAATGTCGGTTCTACGGACATAACAAGTAAAAGACCGTTTTTGTTTCATTTAAAAACGCTCATTTTTCGCCAAAAATAAAACAAGAGATAACAACAACCATTTTTTTAAAATCCTATTTTCTGGTATTTTATTCATGACTTTGCGAATAAACATTAATATCCCAATCTTTCATAGGACAATTGAACTGATTAATTTCATAGCTTTTTTTTCTTTTGTGTGTAATTTGGGAGTGAAGAGCTTTTTTGTTTGTTTGTTTGTTTGTTTTTTCACCTAATAAGATGGTAACAGAAAAGACTTACTAATATACGAACATGATAAATTAATTCCATTGTTCTTTCGTGTCTCTACATTCGAATACATGACACCGCTCCCCACTTTCACTAACTACACATGTGAGGCGCGTTTTTACAATATCAGCAGACTAAAATGGCATTGTACATCGCAATATTCATTCATTTTATTCACTCAGCGCCGCTGTGATCACCACTTCTTTCCCTCTCACAATTTTGGTTCATGGTGACATTTACGGCAGAATAATGCAATAGCTGTTCGGTTCTTTTTGCAGGTGGATTTGTTTTTGAAGTTACCTTCTGCTAGTTATTTTCTAAATAGCGAAGACTTTCAAGGCAGCAGATAGTTTGAATTCAGACTTTCCTTCTCCTAGACTGGTTGCTACTCAGGGCTACAGGACCTAGTCTGTCCTACTATTTTACCCATAGCTGAGAGATTCTGAAAAAAGCAGTAACAAAAATATTCCACCTATTTTCCCAATAGAAATCATGGCTACTTGCAAATTTTAAATAAAAGGAAACAATGTAGAGCCATGATCACAAATCTCCTGAAAGTATATAGCAGTTAAGAACGAGGAGGAAGAGGGTTACTTATCAAATGTATCATTAGTACTTTGAGAAGTTGAATATTTGTTTGCTTTATGTTGAATAAAACCATTAAAGATTATAGTGATCAAATCAAGATCTTCTGTAACTCTCCTCTTATGTAGCCCCCTGCGCACAAGAGACAACACTACCTTGCGATGATAAAAAAAAAGATAAGCCACGTTCTGAGATGCAGGAAATTGGCATTATCTTAAAAATTTCCAGACCAAGAATTGAAAATCATGTGGTTGTGCTTGTTTCTTTGATGGTTAGCTTCCATCTGCTTTGCAAACAAATTATGGTGGGTCATAAAACATTTGAAACCAGAGTTCATGGAGAAAGTGAAACGAACTACTAAAATAAAACTTGATCTCCATTCAAAGGAGCTGATGCTGTACAATTGGAAGAAAGTCCTGTCCTATAAGTTCTTTCCGGGGAAGTAAACGGACGATTTATTTGATCAAGCCAAACGAACATAAAGACAGTGGCCGATAAAAAAATCTCTGGAATTGATTTTGGAAACGAGCATAATTTTCTATCAGGTTAACTCTAAACTGCACGTTTTTAAACGACTGGAAAAGATACCACTGAGTAAATTAAAAATCCATCAATATTTGGTAAGAATGTGATGAGTAGATAGGTAGTAGTAAAGCATATTGAAATATACTCTTTTCTCTTTACTAATAGAATGACAGAGAAATCTCTCTCCCTCTTTTTTTTCTCTCTCTCTTTCTCTCTTTCTCTCAACACATACATCCTTTTCCTCTTTCTATTGTTCCATATTTCGGGTAACTTAGATTATAAGTCAGACAAAAGAACAGTGAACACGTGCATAACAGTTGGTCCCAGTTCATCCACCGAGCGTGTGGAATTTGCGGCAACCATGGGAGATTCAATCAACACACCAACCAACCAAAAGAAGATTTCCTTCGTGCAAATCACAGATGTGTTTAAATAATATTCACGAAAAGAATATACTGAAAACTAAGGAATTAATTCAAGAGTACAATCCACACACTCAAATACCCAGAACATAATATAACATAACACAAACAGCAACCTGATACTACATTCCACCTGACACACACATGGAAGAACAAATATGCTATATTTACATGAGTATACATATACACAGAAGAAAAACTCTTTATAACCTGAACACAGCAATACATACATAATTACGAATATTTACATTAATACTACAATAACTTATACAAGAAAGTTATCAAAGACAAAATACAAAAAGGACAGAAACGATAATCATTCACATATAATAAAACAAGTAAACTTATGGAGTCAACAAAAATAAAAATGGTAGTATAGTTAATAAAACCTGGCTTTTACTCATTTATTATCTCAACCTCGACTATACCATAAGGGGATTAGAATCCTACATAACTTATACTGGAAGCAAAAAGCTTGCATGAGGATATTAAATAGAAAGGGGCGTAAAACAAGGTTGTGTATTCAAACCGGACTTATTCAAACTTAACAGTGAAGTAATCCAGAGAATATCCCCCGGAAACCTTCAGTGCGATTTCTGATGGTAATTACTAATTCCGTCTAGATTATTTCGGTGTTGGAGATCAAATATAGCAGCATCTAATCATTTGTTTAAATATTTGCATACATACTAGATGCATTTCCCAGAATTGCAAATTTGAACGTTCATGTGAGCATCAGATGTTTTCAGTAAGTGACAATCTACCTTATCAAATTCATCATTGCTTGATATCCACCATCTTCAGGTTTTCTTCTACTGTATGATGGATATCCATCTTCACTAGTCTTTGTCTCTTGCAAGAAGCTTCTAGGATATCTTTTGGTACACATGCTGTCTTTCATACAGGGAGTCATCACTCTCGCAGTTCCTTCTTCCGTCTAGCTCGGAGATGTAAGTTTGTATCCTTTTAAATAAGCTCCAAGATTCTGTCGCGAACCTTGGTTTCGTCTAATATAAAAAAATCTCATTGTGTTACGTTTTTTGATTAGCCAAAATTATTTTATTTTTCGGTGTTATTCGTGGAGCCTGCTTGATTTTTGGTAGTTTTCAGCCACAAATTAGTTGACTCGTATCCCGCAAACTTCCGACTTTTTTGGCTGAGTTCAGTTATTTATTCTTTTTCCTTTTTTAATTGGGGGTTAGTTGGGAGAAGTATAGAAAAAGAAGTTTAGAGTAAGAAAGAGATAAAGATTTTAAAGGAAAGTGCAAACGCCTTATTTTAATTTGAATCCTTTTTACTTTTTGATTATATATCTAATTTTTGTATTTTATTTTATTTATTTGTTTTTAATCGGGACTCACTGCAATGAATTAAATGATTACACAACCCGGGACGCTTCCACTATAGATGCGTTTCAGTAACTCTCTTGATAAAGCTTCTTGATCCAGAGCATTGGTCTTCTAGAATTCTTCCATCCAACATCGAAGCACTGTTGGCTTAATTGAGCTCCGTCGCCGCCTCTTCTTCTATACTTGAAAGGCCGAAAAAGCCGGAAGTTTGCTGGATATACTTTTCACATTGAAATTACCTGAAGTTTTGTATATATATATATATATATATATATATATATATATATATATATATATATATTCAGATAATTTTAATGTGAAAAATATATTTTACTTGTTTTCATTGAGCGCAGAGCGATATTATCAGAATTATATTATAAATTTAGTGTTATTATTATATTCTTTGTTAATCTGGCAAGACGATAATCACACTAAGAGACCAGGGGTTACTGAGAATGAAACAGAATGTGAAAACTTTAACGAGGAGAAAAGACATGTTTCTGGTAGTCAGAAAATGGTGTTTACTGTTGCATTTATATATCTGGAGATCGTAGTTGGCAGGGAATCAAGAATCAGGAAGAGTGTGCCACAGGCGCGAAGTGTGAGAAAAGAAACTATTAAAATAGAACTTACGGTTACATCTAGCTATTTCAACAGTAAAACGATGAGACCTATTTGCCAATCCAATAAATCGCTTAAATTCATGCAGTCAAGGTACCAAGGAGAAGAGCACATTAGAACGATTGTTACGAAAATATTTACGAATATAATATGTAATCCAGTTTTATTGATAAGCTCGATCCATAACTTAAATATGATTATATTTATATTTAATCTTAAATCATATTTTTTCTAACCGTATATACGAAACTTTCCTTTGTTCAACGTAAGAACGAGTGGAGCAATATTGTGCTGCATCAATCTTTCAAGGGAAGGGATCTAACCTACTTTAAAAATCAGAATTTACAACACTGACTTTTTATCTTTAGTCAATGTATAATTATCTCAGTCACAAGAAAGAGTTTACAAACCTTACATTGAACCGATAGGTCTATGCACCTTTATGCATAATTAGTACAGAGGGCGTCTTATGTTAAAAGCTATGCCATATGCGTTCCTGTTATACGAAGCGTAGTTACATTGTTATAGAGATTTCTAACGTCAGAAACAATAATCTTTGCTTACAAATGGAGAGAAAATTAGATTCACCGGTTGAATCAAGCATTAGAAAAATGAAAAATAAGAATATAAACTAGCACATACGATTTAAGAGCTATCAGTTAATGCAGACTCTCTATTTGGATATAAAACGTGTAATATTATAGCATTCACTATGTTGAAAAAAGTAGAAGAAAAATAAATAAAAATTTTAATGATTATAAAACAACAACAACAACAACAACAATAATAATAATAATAATAATAATAATAATAATAATAATAATAAGGTCTTGACAAACTTTCTACAAAAAGTAGATCTGAGTAAAGAAAATTAAAGAAAATATAAGTCAATAATTATTTCAGAACAATAAATTTTTTATACAAGGCGAGAACTAACAGTCAAAGTATCATTAAAAGTGTAAGTCTACAGTCTCTAGAATAAGTTATGCAGCAGGGAACATTACTGAAATGAAGAAGGGAATAATCAATTTGGATCTGAGAATGGATAAAATTGATGACCGGATATAAAGCCTTATAACCCCAGAGATGACGTTGATAAAATATGTGAAAAGAAAAGAAGGAAATAGCGTGCTCACCAGAATTAAAGACAGTTTTCATACGGCTATGAAAGAAGTTGAAGACTACTGAATCATAGTAACTGATTATGAGAGGCGGAAGCGATATAATATCTAACGAAATGTTAAATTTTGAAAAAGAAAATGAGAAAAATTACAAACTGCATGGATATTTCAAAGAACAAAAGAAAATTGCATACGAAATTAGATAAAGGTGCTTTTTTCCGAGAACGCATGGAGAGAGGAAAGAAAAATTCAATTAAAATCATTCCAGCACAAATGTATCAGAACAGACTATATTAATGCCTACCGTAAAATTACGCAGTAATCTTAAAAATAAAAATCCAGAATTATTTGTAGGTTTCTAAAATGTAAACGGTATTACTTATAGGTTTATAAACATCCGCTATTAATTATATGTTTCTAATGGTTTTACAGACAGGTTCGGAGAATGCCATAGACAGAACACTTGAGCAACAAGCGAGTTCTAAAGAAAATGAGAAATAGAAAGATACTAATGTTTAAAACTGGAAAAAGACAGTAGAAGATTTCTGGGGCACATTACGAGGAAAGAATACTTAGGAAACTTAATATTCGCAGAAATGCGAAAGTGTGTTATTGAAACAGTTGTGTCCTAGCAGCCTAAAATTTCTATTACGTCGTGTGTGTATTGACTGTTTTCTGTCTCCTTGTCTCTCCAACTGACCGACCAAAAACCGTGAAATATGTAGCCAACTCAATCCCGTGGTCAGCTTATTTTGGGGCGGGAAGAAATATGACATGGGTCATTGAAAATACAATTTGCTGTTTTCTGTAAATTGCTCTCTTTTCATTAGTTATTAAATATTTAGCACTAGCTCGCGAAATGTGCTTGGGAGCCGAGTTCGAATTCCAGTTGAATTCCTTGCATTCGCTTACGCGCAAATACTCTTGGGAAAGGTATTAATCCGTCTCTTCTCTCCAGTTATGGGTTAAATAACAGGACAGATTGCGTTCTATAGCCTTGGTTGGCAACCAGTTTACCGCAGACAGCAATGGCAACCTACTGCGGGATAATCTTCTTCCCAGTCAGTTATGTCTCGAAGAGACATGATCGCCCAAGCGTGTATCATGTATGGCACTTAACTGATTGACTTTTCCTTAGCACGCAAGCAACCCTTTTTCCTATTGGTCAAAAATAGATTTTCGCACATGGATCGTGATTTCGAAAATAGGGAAGGAAAGAGATTTATTTTTATGTCATATTCACCACATCATTTCTCGTCCCATTTGACGGAGTCTGATTTAGTACATGAATAAGTTGATAATTCGATAGTAGTGGTATGTGTTGTCGCTTTTCCAAGTGGTTTTTGTTTTGCTGTTATGTCATCATCGATTGAAACATGTTTCCACAATTCTGAACCAAGCAAACAGATTAGATTCCATGACCATGGGCGGTTTAATGGATATTGTTTGTATCGATTCGTTGGCTTCTGAATTTTTGATTCACATCCAATTCGTCGTTAAAAATCTTGAATTGTGTGAAAGACATAAGGATAAGTATGTTTAGTTTCCCCGCACGTTGTAGGTCACCAGTACTGTAACGTAGGAATAATGGCAAGGAAATATACGTGCCATTCAGAGCGAAACAAAATAAGGGCTTTCTTTACAAATTTAAACATTTAAAGTTGCCAGTAGCTTGTCTCAAGAAAAGTAATCAGACATTAAAAAAGTTCGTAGTTTCTATCTTGAATAGAGTTCTTTGAAATTCCGCTGTTCCCATTATAGGCTGATAATGTATCAGCATATAATTTAACACAGGAGTTATTCCGACACATAGGACTTTGAAATTCGATGAATAGTCAAGAAGAGAAAATGTGCATTTTAAATGGTCGGACACGAAGTAGTATTCCAAAAAAGCTTAAAGCAAATTGACAGAGTTGATTTCACATAAAAGTTATACTGTTTTATTCAAAATTAATAAAAAGGTATATTTTAAGGTACTCAGCTTCGAAGTTGAATAGAGTTCCTTAAAATTCCGCTGCTCTCACTCATTTCAGGCTGATAATGAATCAGTGTATAATTTGACATCGGGGTTATTCAGACGCATGAATTTCCAAATGCTTCAAACAAATTGAGAGCGTTCATTTTTCACATAAAAGTTATACAGATGCATTTAACATAAATAAAACATATATTTCAAGATACTTAGATTATCAGTTGAATAGAGTTCTTTGACATTCTCCAGTTCTCGTTAGTGGCTGATAATGTATCATTGTCTAATTTGGCATTGGGGTTGTTCAGACGCTTGGGACTCTGCCTTTCTTTCTGTAGACGGCTGGTCGTTATTTTATGTAGTGATGATTGAGTGTTCTATGCCGTGATCAACATCTTGTTGTAATGAAAAAGTTGATTCGTTTATTTTTTGTGATGTGTGGTCACTATTATGTAGTTATCAGAATTCCTATGCGTGTTCTTTGCGAGGTCATGAATTATGTAGTGATCAGAGTTCCTTTAAGTGTTCTTTGCTGGATCAACAAATATAGAGAGAAGGTCGACCATGTCTGGTACAAAGCCTCTTTACAAACATTGTCCATATTCCCCGCATTTAAAGATAACAAATGTTGAACAATCATTGTAAGATAAAAATGATCTTTTTGTATAAATAAATGAAAATTTATTGAACATAACATCATAAGCATAACATCAATTTGTATTTGTAAAATTATTAAACAGTAAAAATGTTCTGAGAGAAAGTGTAGTAAAGAGTTTAAAGAATTAAGCGTTCGCTTGTTTTAGCGAAATGTTATTTGTACAGAAAAAGAAAGGTCTATGTTTTACTGTGTGTATCAACAAAATAGTAGTAAAGTCTGTGTTCCTCTCTTTCTGTTGTCAACGGCGAGTAGGTGAAGAGAAAGAAAAAGAGATAAAGAAAATGATGGAGTGCGAATGTGTGTCAGTGGAACAGTTGTGTTTGAGCAGCCTAAAATTTCTCTTACATTGTGGCTCTGTTGATTGTTTTCTGCCTCCTTGTCTCTCGGACTGACCTACCGAAAAACGTGAAATATATAACCAACTCTATCACGTGGTTGGCTCATTTTGGGACAGAAAGAAATATGACACGTATCATTGAAAGTTCATTTTGTTGAAAGACTGCTGATTAAATTTACCATAGCATTTTTGGGTATGCTTAAAGAATGAATTTACAGGTTTAATTGTGCAATCATTGTAATAATTGTGAATTTCAAACGTAACACCTGACTGAGAAATAAGGGAGTATAGAAAAGAATTCTAAAGTTTTCACTCTTTAAGATAATCTTAAATAATTGGGCAAATTAACCGACTGAATAGTAGCAGAAAACATTCAGTGTTCAAGTTTCTAGTCTCTCACTTGAACTATGCCTGGGCATATTTTTAAATTAAAAAAAATATATATAATTATTTATCCTTGGTTTTACAAGTTTTTGAAAGGCGATCAGCGGGCTCGTTAAAACAAGATCTTAAAGTTTATATACGTGTTCGTTGAAGTAATATCCTATGCAGATATTTGTTAGACAAAGCCAACTTTGGAAGAAGATCGTATTTATTCGGTATTTAGTGATGAGTAAAGTGATGACTCATAGTTAGGATCAGGTTCTTGGAATTTACCTTCCCACACTTCAACTTCGGATTAAAGAAAAATAATATATATATATATATATATATATATATATATATATATATATTGAGCTCTCCTCCTGCATCATTTTTTAATATTAAAATTTTTTTAATATTAATTAGGATCAGGTTCTTGGAATTTACCTTCCCACTCTTCAACTTCGGATTAAAGAAAAATAATATATATATATATATATATATACTTCAATTATAACTCTATTATAACCATCAACATAAGTCCCTTGTATTCTTGCCCTGAAGAAGTTTGAATAAACCTCAAATTGCATTCTAAACATTTCAGACAATTATAGTTATTTCTTTCTGGTCAAAAGCTTCTCAGACTTTTTGCTTAAATTTTTAATCCAGAAAAATTCAGAATACTAGGTAGAAATTTTAACTTTTAAAACTTTAGGATTGTATTTAAGGTCCGGAATAACTTCCTCATAAAAACAAAAATTAATAGAAAATGAGATTATTTTCTTGTGGAGTGATTTTGAAAAAGTGTGAATGTTCGGCGAGACTTTCAAAATGTTTGATATCTTAACTGATATAAAGATTGATCAATCTGCTCAATTTCTCATTTTTAGTAGATAGATAGATAGATAGATAGATAGATAGATAGATAGATAGATAGATAGATAGATACTGACAAAAAATAAAATTAAAACTCTCCAAAAGAAAATGCCGCTTTAAATGTGGATACGGTATGGACATACACTCCTGATCAAAAATTTAAGACCACTTAAAAATCTTTAAAAATATTTTTTTTTTACAGATAGATATTAAATTCCTACCACTTAAGGTTACCAATACTACAATCTAAAAGGTTATGCAAACAAAAAGCTACATTCCAAACATTTTATTTAGAAATTTACATTTTTATAAAATGTGGCGATTTACGCATGATCAAAATTATAAGACCAGGGGTATAGATTGTTAGATCTATGGTAATTCTAATGTTTTTAGTTCAGTTAGAGATTAGCAATCATTGCGTAAAGGTGTTACCATGCCTAAAGCAAGCAAACTTACCAAAGTTGAGCGTTCTCGAATTCTAGAATTCCATAAGCAAGGTTTGTCACGGCGGGCGATCGCAGCTAAGGTAAATCGCAGTAAAACTGTGATTTGCAACTTTCTAAAGAACAGTGAGAATTATGGAAAAGCAAAATCCTCTGGTAGGCCCCAAAAAATTTCTCCTGCATTGAGTAAGAGAATAAGACGGGTTGTTATGAAAGAGGCAGGACGTTATTCTAATCAAATTAAGGCAGTCACAGATGCTGATTGCAGTCCCGTAACCATCAGACGACACTTACAACAAAAAGGCATGGTAAATAAAAAGCGTAAACAAATTCCTCGGCTGCTTCCACGTCACAAGGTGGACTACTTAAAGTTTGGTTGTGAATACCAAACATGGGACGTTGAGAAGTGGAAGAAAGTCCTGTTTTCTGATGAGAAAGAATTCAATCTAGATGGTCCTGATGGCTTCCAACAATATTGGCATCACAAAAACATGCCTCCTGAAATTTTCTCCACACGTCATAGTGGTAG
The DNA here is from genome assembly GCA_037127315.1 of Ascarosepion bandense. Classification (NCBI taxonomy): domain Eukaryota; kingdom Metazoa; phylum Mollusca; class Cephalopoda; order Sepiida; family Sepiidae; genus Ascarosepion; species Ascarosepion bandense. The sequence goes on along the minus strand of JBBBDQ010000611.1, from coordinate 1,901,931 downwards.
AGAGTCCCTAATAGTATGGGGTGCCTTTTCTTACAGAGGGACGATGGAGCTCCAGGTGGTGCAGGGTTGTCAAACAGCGGCTGGTTATGTTAGCATGCTACAAAAAGCATCATTGATGATGGAGGGCCATCGTTTGTGTGTGGATGGATGGTTATTCCAACAGAATAATGCTGCAATCCATGCTGCAAGATGGACCTTGATCTTTCTACAAGAAAATGGGGTTCATCTCTTGGGACATCCTGCATGCTCACCAGACTTGAACCCAATTAAAAATGTTTGAGGATGGATGACAAGAGATGTTTATCGAAATGGCAAACACTATTCAACAAAAAATGAACTTCATGAAGCCATCTTCAGAAGCTGGAGCAACATCCCCCGCACCTTAATGGAAACGCTTATTTCTAGCATGCCCGACAGAATTTTTGAAGTCATCAAAAGCAGTGGAGGTAGAACTCATTATTAAATTTGGTTGTTGAATGTTTTCATACACTTTTTGTATAATTTCGTAGAATTTTTGTCTCTGGTCTTATAATTTTGATTATGTGTACATCGCCTCATTTTATAAAAATGTAAATTTCTAAATAAAATGTTTAGAATATAGCTTTTTGTTTCCAAAACCTTTTAGATTGTAGTATTGGTAAACTTAAGTAGGAGGAGTTTAAAAACTATCCGTAAAAAAAATATTTCTTTTTAAAGATTTTTAAGTGGTTTTAACATTTTGATCAGGAGTGTATTAGTGAGTAGCAGATATTTAGATAAGTATTTTCCAAGCCTTTAATAATCTTGTAGAGACATTCATATAAATACACCATCTGTGTCTCGACTTTAGACTATGACGCAGACAGCGATAAGGTTTGCTGGGGTGAAAGTCTTCCGTGTATCCGTTCAGGGAAATGTACACGAGCCCCTTTTATTCAATTAGATCTGTTTGAGGTGGGACAGATTAAGGGCCTTCGATAGACTAAATTGCCATTTCGAAGAATTACTGATCATGTTGGCTGTGACGCATGTGCTGTACTTTGGTAGTAGTTACAGTGATCAAACGTGTAAAATTGTACTTTAGGATGGTATTTGGCATCTGTATCAGAATACAAAATAGTGTTTAAGCTCAAGGAAGATATACAGTGTATTAATATAAAAAGATTCACAAGAAAAATATAAAGTCCTTCACTAGTTTTAATTGTCGAAACAGAAACGTTATAGCCACTCTGGTTTAATTTAAGTTTCCTAACAACAAACAATTGCAGAAACTTCAACATCTGGGAAATGTTTTTACAGAGGAAGGAAAGAACAACACTGAAACACGAAGACATTACAAAAACTAAGAGGAGTACTAAGAAATCGGAATAATTCGCTAGAAACAAAGAAAAACTTACTAAACTGCTGTGTTATATCTGTCCTCCTGCTTAGCAATAGTGCTGGAAAATCTCCTCAGTGATAAACAGGAGATTTGAAACAACAGAAATATGGTTCTGCAGAAAGATGTTGACGGTATCATGGACCGAACATGAAAATGAAAAACAAAACTTACGAGTAAAATTGAAACCTATAAGAATCAAACTAACATGTATGCAAGCTAGTCCTGTTCATTTTATAAGGCTGTTCGAAAAAAATAATATCCGATTTGAAATGAGCAGTTTAATTGTGTCCTAATATATTATTATAATAGTTGCACAAAATGATAAAAGTGTCCTCTTTGTTAATTTTCTATCAGTCTTTTTCAGAATTTAACTTAAACTTGTTTCTCCTCTTGAACATGAAAAAATAGATTCTTTTTTTATATATATATATATATGAGTTCTCCAGGTTGGTCATTATGTTTCTCAAATTGATGTGATCATTAATAGGGCCTGGGATGAAGTATCAACTTGTGATCGTTTAGTATGGCGCTGCATTCTGAAATTCCACAGTAATGATACGCGTCTCGAAGATCACGATAATAGAGGACGTACATCTGCAATTGACAATCAACATCTGAAAACACGAGTCGAACAAAACCCACGTCTAAGTGTCAGCAGTTTAACAATATCAAAAATATATCAGAAATATAGACAAATATCAAACCGTCACATGAAAACTGGAAACGTGAAGAAACTCGATAAATGGGCTAAACTAAATGAAAGTCAAATAGTTCGACGTTTTGAAGTGTGATAGTTGCTGCATCTACGAAATTCGAATAATTCATTTCTGGATCGAATAGTGACTTGTGATGAGAAATAGATCCTTTATGACGGTCGTAAACGATCGGTTCTATAGCTTGATATTAGTTGGAAAGTGTTTGGGTAAGAGCGTTTTATTTATTTTCTAAAACAACTAACACGAACAACAGAATTAACAGAGAGTTATACACAAAAACACGGTTTTATTCTGTGATCAGCAAAAGTTCGAACAAATGTTTTTACGTTGGTGACGCGCTCCGTACAGATTTACACACGTAACGATTCTAGCACCTTTTAGACTCAATGTTATGTCACACAGTCACTGTTATCCAGACGAAGCGAAGATTAGCGACGCAGTATTAGTGCTCTTTAATTTTTAGCTCTTGATATATGCATGTTACACAGAATTGTTCCACTTTCTCATTCAGTGGCTTAAAATTGTCCTGATATATAGAAATGTGTGTATCATAATCTCTCAGTCTATCGTGCTAAGAATTTGAGAAGTTTTAGGAGATGAGGAATTTTATTTTCAGGGAGAAGTGACACTACCATCGTGATGTAAGAACGCACGTACCTTGTCACTCATGGATTGGGAGAGAAGTTCTGTAAAATATCCTCGTTCAGCGTACTTCAAACACTTAGACATTTTCTTGGGGAAATACTTAAAAGATAAAGTCTATGCTACCAAAATCAGCAACCATCGCTGAAATAAAAATTTCCAATTAAATGCATAACGAAATGTTAATTGCTTCTTGTAATTCCATGGCGTCAGGTTGTCAGCAATGTCTGTATCCTAATGGACGTCAATTTGAAAACATGCGATGATAAAATCGTATTACGTGACGTATAAATTAAAAGAAAATGCAAAGTATAGGTTTTTATTGTATTTGTAAGATGGGATTTGTGCTTGGTCAATTTTGCCAATAAACAGGAATTATGTATGCACAGTTGGAAGAACGGGAGCGGGTGCTACAGGAGCCTGTAATGTGATGCAATGACATTGTGAGGCAGAAGTGGATACATTGACCCTGTAACGTCGGAGGGATTGGCACCTTGTAGAAAACGTAAAATTGTTATGGCATATGATAAGGTAGAAGTTAAAAAAAGGCCCGATTTTTGTTGGAATACAACTAAGCGTTTCGAGAAAATAAACAATCGCAAAAAGCAACATTTTCCATTGATTTTTGCTGCACCCTGTGCTGTGTGTCAGTTAAAATTTTTGTTTGCGTATTGTTACGAGGATGTATTTATATATAAAAAGAAATATTAATAAAGTCCACAAAAAGATTAAAATTTACAGTAAGGGATCCTCCTGAGTCCTAGTTATTAATACAAAAAGTTTCTATTCATGAAGTAGTTGTTAACTAGTGATATTAGAGGTAGAACGTTTGGAAGATTTTAGATCATTCCAGAATATTCGAGAAAGATCTAGATAACTGGAGATTATTCGAGAAATATACTAATTAGGTGCTAGCCCCTATAAAAATAGGTTTTTGAAAAAGAGTAGTCAGTTGTTAAAAAGGAATTACTGACATTATTAACTCCGGACTGATTCGCGGATTTATCTATACAGCCGAAAGAATCTCTACAAAAAGTTGCCGATAAGCAAGAACCCAAAATAGAACCTCATGGAACTAAGTAGGTAAATAGAATTTTTGAATAATTTCATTGACCAAACAAAAAATTATTCTTTATAAACACATTTGAGGATTTCCAAAAATAGCACTGAGAATACTCGTTAGCCTAACGTGTTAAAATACTCTACCCCCACCTTACCTCTCCCTTCGTAACACTTTCTAGTAGTAAACTCTATGTTTATGTTTTGAAAGCAAAAAATTGTATATTTGTATATATATTTTTATTTTGTGTTTTCTGTAAATTAAATATTTGTCTGTGATTTAGCTCATTTTTTTTTTCCTTTTGTTACAACTTATAACACGTAACAATATCAAGGCATCAGACTTTGATCTACATGTGATTCGATTTTGGTTGAGTTTGAGTGGAGCGTCTAGAAGAAATGCTTTAAAATGAGCAAAAGACCACCCAAAATTATGTTTGTCATTGATTTTTGACGAACCCTGTACATTGATAAGAAAAAACATTGTGTACATCAAAGGTTCGTACCTTGATCTACAAGTTACCCTATTTTGGTTGAATTCGCATAAGGCGTCTTGGGGGAGAAGAGTTCGTAAATTCTAAGTGTTTTGGTGATTTCTTCCGTACCCTGTAAATCGATTTGAAAAATTTTGCATACATTAAAGGTTCGTGTTATGATCAATATGTGACCCAATTTTGGTTGAAATCAGACCGATGGTTTCGGAGGAGTAGGGTTCGTTAGCATGGAGACACACAAACACACACAGACAGACTGACATATCCATTTTTATATCTATAGATGTGCTCAAAACTGATCAGGAATAGAGCATATGTAAATATAAATATAAAAGTGGACATTGAAGTCAACATCAACATGGCCTGACGATTGAGTTTAAGCATAAAACAGACTGTCGCCGCTGGGTGTTGACTTCAACGTCCGGTTATATATATATATATATATATATATATATATAGAGAGAGAGAGAGAGAGAGAGAGAGAGAGAGTGTGTGTGTGTGTGTGTGTGTGTGTGTGTGTGTGTGTGTTTAACATTTGCTATATTTTAGGAAAGTGCTCAGTATCAGAGATAGACCATTTGTAGATATAGACAGTGGAGATATAGAAATAAGAGAGCAGAGTCTTTGTTATTTAATTTATTAACTGCGTGAAGAAGAGAGGAGTTCACCACGTTATCACTTTTTTACTCTGTAAAAAGTCAGTCAGTTAAGTGCCATACGTGAAACACGCTTGGGCGATCATGTCTCTTTCGAGACATGACTGACTGGGCAGAAGATTATCCCGCAGTAGGTTGCCATTGCTTTCTGCAGTAGACTGGTTGCCGACCAAGGCTATAGAACCCAATCTGTCCAGTTATTTAACCCATAACTGGAAGGAAGAGGCGGATTAATACCTTTCCCAAGAGTATTTGCGCGTAAGTGAATGCAATGAATGTAAGCGCAGCTAAACTGTAGTAAAAAAGTAAACGCAGCTAAATTTGAACTCGACTCAACCATTCCATTTTCCGATAGCCCACTGATAATCGTTATGTTATTGCACGAATAAAGAAGTGACCCAGGTAAGTTCAACATGTGTCATTTAAAAGGGATCTCTCCTTAATCACTAAACAAATTTTTAATTTGACATTTTTCTGTGTTTGTAGTTTTTATAGTATAGCGAAAAAACAGTATAGTATGAAGAGGTAACGAAACTTAATAAAAACGAACTTTTTCCTTCAAAATGTTTGTTAAGAGAAAAAATCAAAGTATTTTAAAATTATTTTTTTAAATTTTTCAATCCTTTCTAACACGTTCGAAATTTTGGTAAAAATCTTGTTTTTATTTTCCTTAGCGGAGAGTCAAATCATTACGAAAGTTTACAATGGAAAACATAATGTTATATAACTTAGTTTCTTTTTTCCGGTGATAATTTGGAAATTCTTGTAAAAATCAAATAATTGTTGGATTTTCATTAAATTTTCAGGACTTATTTCCAAATTAATTAAATTTTTTGAAATTATTATTTTTAAAAATATTTTTTTACACGTGTTACTCACCTCCAAGTAAATTCATGAAATTTCAAGAAATTATATTTTGCAGGCAAAATTGGTTTTAACGCAGGACTCATTGTAAATCATCTATTATTTTTTAACCATTTAGCCCCTTTTACCGAAAATCTAGACCGAATAGTAAAATAAAAAATGCAATAAAACTATGACATTTTTTAATTAGATAAGGTTTTAACTGCTTTAATCAATAATATAAATTAAGGACATTATAGTCTGTAGGGCCCTCGGTGATGCTTGGTAAATTGGCCTTGTGCCAAAGACGTCCGAAGTCCCCACAATTTAAAAATCAGAAGGTTGAAGGTTGGTTGTTGAAATGTGAAAGGATTAATATGTCGTGTGTACATTAAGGCAAAGCTTTATTTACAGAATGACAAAAGTGTAAGAAGGAAAATATAAGTGAAATTTTAACTGAACGCTATAATATATTTGTGAGAAGAAAAATGTTCATTGAGAAATTGCATGCAGTTTTGTAGTTAAAATTTTCATAGAGGAATATAGGCATTTAAAATGTCCGCAAAAGTTTAGAGTTCATGGTTGTATAATAGCAGAATGTAAAGTCTTGTTCCTTTCTCTTTTTGGTAGGTCGCGACAGAGAGAGAGAGAGAGAGAGAGAGAGAGAGAGAGAGAGAGGGCGTTGAAAAAGAGGTCGAATGAAGCTGTGGCGTGCCGTACGTCCGGGTTGGAGTGGGTGAAAAAGAAGAAAAGAAAATTGTCACCAAAGGCGAGTCAGCTTGAAGCTTTTTACTAACAGGGTGAGATGTTATCAGATACCGCTACCATCTGACTGACTTTTACAGGTGAGCTACGTAGTTTAAATAGTGAAGATTCTCATGATGCCGGCTCCAGTAAGCCTTTTCACTTAGATTTGAAAATACTTCATATATGAATTTCCTGTTTTTAATCCAATCAGGATTCAGAATTTGCTTTTCGCACTGACTTGTGAACTTTTCTTAGTTGGGTTTTTCCAAAGTCGCTTGAATCCACATTTGCGAGTGTTCAATTTTATTTTAGTTTTTTCCCAAATGCTTTTAGTCGTTTGAATCCGATTTTGCGGGTGTGTAATTTGTTTTGTGTGTTTGTTAGTTGATGGATGATATAGGATTTGTATCTTATAACTCTGAAGAAAAAGATTCGATTAATAATTAAATTTTAAAAGAATTGTTGTCATTTTGTTTTTAATTATAATAATTTATAAAGTTTCAAAAATATTTTAATAATCCAAAGACTTGTAGACGCTTAGTTGGTAATACATTAAGTAAAGACTCTATTTACTAATCGAAAATAGAAAAGAATAATATAAATCATCGAGCCATCGTATTTTTAAAATAATTTTTAATTTTTTTTTTTTTTTTTTTGTGCGTATCTGAAGTTTATTTTGTATGGTAATTTCTCTGTGTGTACATTTATAGGTCATGTATTTCACGGTTTCTTATTCTTACAGGAAAGATTTTTTTACAATTATGTCATTTGTGATCGCCATACACTTATCTTATCTCGCATCTGTCGAGCTTTCATCTAAATTCAAATATGGGAGAAGGTTAGAAAGTTCAACTTTGTTTAAGAAATAGTTTTATTCTAAATTTCATGCTGTAAATAAATAATACTTGAGTAAATCATTTTAATTTAACATTAAATTTGCAAATTTTCTAAAAATAATGTGTCACAGATGTATATTTTATTTTTGCAAGATTTTTAAAACCGGGAATTAACTTTTTGTTTACAAATGTGTCGATCACTCAAAAATGGCCGAAAAATTTTAAAATAAAAAAAATATTTAAAATTTTAGAGTGCAATGAATATAATTTCTGTTTGAAATACACCAGAGTATTTTTAGCTTACTGGAAATAATAAATTTAATCATTTAGCTTCCAATTAAAATAAAAGTTTCAAGAAAACTTTTTTTTATTTTTCAAAATTTAATTTAAAAGTCAGCTTTCGAAAATGAGTGGAGGTACCTACGTTATAGAAATCTATTTTGTCCATTCTTCTGAACAGCTATGAATTTTAGACTCGTTTCATCGAGGCAATTCAAAAACGTTAAATAAATAATTTATCCGTTATTTTCCCTGTTATACCAGACCTCTGAAATGATCCACAAATTTATAAATTATTTAATCTTAAATTATTTTTGGTATGACTGTTTGTGTTTTCATAAAGATAACATTTTCGTTTATTATTGCTTTGCTCACGAAATTATTGAAGTAAGTAAATCATAGACAAAGGAAAATTGTTTGTAAGAGTTCGACGTTTATTTCTTTACGTCAAAGTAGTGCAGTTAAAGGAAGAGTGGGGCAAAATACTGAAATGCACGTTTCTGAAAATTGTCTGTAAATGTTATAAATAGGCAAGCAACTAATCAGGTAGCAATATCGCTGTCAAAACCGGAAAAGGTAAGGAGATTAACAGTCATACAGGAAGGAAACCTCAACAGCACAAATGCTAGTTAACCAGTTAACATTGCGAAGTGAGCCAAGCCGAAAGTAAAACAACGCTTATGGAGTTTTATATTTTACAGTTTTATACTTGCAATAAAATATCGTTTATACTGTAAAAATATCAACGGACTAAGTCATTTTCTTTTCTCGTTTCTTTATCTTTTCGTTCAAATAAACGAACCGATAACTTGTTTTTTAATCAACTAGTAACTATATACTAAAATTTCGATTCGTTAAAAAAATAAAAGAAATTTTTTATTATTTTTATTTCAAAAGAAATTAAGTTTTTTTTATGGTGCTCGATACCTAGAAGTTGTAGATTTTTATCGGAAGTGGACGATGTGCGTGGCATGAAATGTGGGAAGGAAGAAGTAAGTGTTGTTATCAAACGGAGCAGCATACTTAACTTGTCTTAAAAATTAAAATTCGAAATATTTTATCTTTTTTTTTTTTTTTTTTTGTATATAGAATACAACACCTGATTTCTAGCGGCAATGGTAAATATGCAATTAAATCACTTGTAGGGGCCTCGGTGATGCTTGGTAAATTAGCCTTGTGCCAAACACGACCGAAGTCAAATATCAGAAGATTGAAGGTTGGATGTTGAAATGTGGAAGGATAAAATATTTCGTTTGTACATTAAAGTAAAGATTTATTAACAGAATGACAAAATTGTAAGAAGAAAAATATAAGTGAAATTTTGTTAACTGAACAGTGAACACTATAACATATTTGTGAGAAGAAAAATGTTCATAGAGAAAATACATGTAATTTTGTAGTGAAAATTGTTCAATGAGAAATGTAAGTATTTAAAATGTCCACAGGAATTAAGAGTTCATGGTCGATAGTAGTAAGTAGCTAAGTGTCTCTGGCGTTCACTGAGAGTACAGTATGTAAAGTCTTATGTTCCTTCCCCTTTTTGGTAGGTTGGCGACAGGGTGAGAAACAAGGTAAAACAAATAAACAAATTGGGCTTAGAGTGTCCTGTTGTTGCTGTTTTTGTTGTTGTTTTCTTTGGCGGCGTGGAGTGAAAATGAAGAAAAGAAAATTGGAAGTAAACGTCGAATGAATCTGTGACGCGCCCTTACGTCAGAGTCGGCTTCTTGAAATCTCCCCTGTCACATGACCACAAAGTCCGTTAACTAACTGCTCTCATGCTGGACTGTCTTTGACAGGCCAGCGAACGTGGTTTAAATAGTGAAGTTTCTCATGTTGCCGGCTTCAGCAAGCATTTTCTACTTTAGGTGTGAAAAAACGTTTGACAGACTTCATATACCAATTTTCGATTTAGAATCCAGAATTTTTCTTTTCACACTGACTTGTGAAATTTGCTTTGGTCTGAGTTTTTCCAAAATGTTTTTAGTCTTTGGGATCCGATTTTGCGGGTGTGCAATTTTAAATTGTGTTTTTAGTTAACTGTTGGATGATATAGGATTTGTATCCTACACACTTTTTTGTTTTCATCATTTATGGTTTAAAACTTTCCCGTTTTTGTTTTTTTAATTTTAATTTTATTTTATTTCATAGATCGTAAGATAATTATGTCTTTCAGTTAACTAATATTTTTCTCATTTGATTCTACAAAGTAATTGCGACACTGTGCTTTTCACAGTTATACTGCTCCAAATGAATACATTAATGAGGTTAGTCAAATCATCATGTAAATACATTAGTTAAGAAATAATTGTATTCGATTACAGTGTTTTGTCATGATCAGTCCTATGACCGAATGTGACAAGTGAGAACATAACGGTGTCCTCACGAATATATATATATATATATATATATATATATATATATATATATATATATATATCGCATTTTATATTCACATAGAAAGTGTATTCGAACAGATGGAAGTAGAGAGTCGATGTCTAAAGAAAGTAGGGCAATTTTAATTTCCTTGCAGATGTTATCTGATGGATATGGATTTATCTAATCGAGAATAACAAACTATAAAAAGTATTTTTTCTTGACATAATGTCAACTCATTTATCGTATTTTTTGTGATCTTTGAAATTTACCATCTGTTGTTGCTATCTGGCGTGTGTAAATGAAGGCAAATATCAGTTTTAACCACGCAAGCAAATAGCTTCGTTCTATGATTTGCGCATGAGGTAATTTGGGAGAGAAATCAGATGTTTTATCTCTAGCAACACACGATTGTTTGAAAACGTTTTCTTCGAGAAATACTGTCCTGCAATTATATATATATATATATATATATATATATATATATATATATATATATATATAAGAATAAAAATCTATTAAATAAACTTAATGAAATAAATGGCATCTGTAAACATTGTAAAAGGTTCACCTTAGAATATGGTTAAAAATTCTACAAAAATTACCCATTAACTTACATATATACGATAATTTGTTTTGTATTATAATATGATATTAATTAAATAGAAATTGGAATTTTTACAAATTAAATTTTATGAAAAAAATGCACTCTGAACCGAAATAAAAATAGTAGTTATACTTAAAGGTTCCTTTAGGTCAGATAAAAAATATAAAATGTTTTTTCTTTTTTTTTCTTTTTAAAAAATGCTGGGATACAGAAAACGCTAAGACAATAATATTGTAGCAAAAATGGATACATCGCACCGGAAGAGAACAGTCTAGACGGTGGCTCAATTGACTGACTCCCGTTAAAATTCAAAAAGAAAATCTGTATTCCTTAAACATATAACCTCTATTTTCAAATTTAAAAGTTGAACTTCATTCTGATTAGTTAAATTAAACGCACACATAAATTTTTCTGTCTTCCCCCTCCATATCAACTCTTTAAATAAAAAGCGTATCGTTTTGTACATTCAAATGTAAATCATTTTCACAACAATAAGTCAACATTGCCTGATGACGAGATAAAATCTTGAAACGTAGTACTTTCCCTGTTTCAATGTAAATTCAATTAATTTTAAATAAAAAACAAATTTAATTATAATTATATTATGCTGTACGATATATTTTGTATTGAGCACTTTTTTAAAAAAGTAAATGCCGGAGAACTCGGAATTCTAAAACCGTTGATTCTCTTCACCTGAATATATATTTATCATATATAATATTTGTCATAACGTTTCTTTATCACCGAGACAGCAGTACAGAAATCCTAGACTGTCAGAGTGACCTTATAAAAATTTTATTTGTACCATTTTGTAGAATTTTGTTTTTTGCATTCAGAAATGAATATCAGGATATTTTTTATAATAATTTTTGAAATTTAAAAATAGAATACTATTTTTGCTTTATTTATGTTCATTTTAAAACCTTCTTACGGAATTTTTCAATTTAAGTTATTTAGCATTTCTTTTAATTATCCGATAAATGCAATATTAATAAATATAACGTTTAAATCACTTTTTAAAACAGAGTAAATGTACGTCTACCGGCTTGTCCATTCGAAAAGTTATTAAAGAAAAACTTTCTTAAGAATATCTACTATAATAGTCCATCTACTAAATATAGCATTTAAAGCCATGAAAAATAATGGATTATGAATAAAATCTATAAATTCCTTCGAAATTACATCGCATATGTATATATATATATGTGTGTGTGTGTGTGTGTGTGTGTGTGTGTGTGTGTGTGTGTGTGTGTGTGTGTTGTAGTATGTTAAAATATTATTCGTTTATGTTTAATTCCTTCCTTTCTAGTCTATTTTCCAGAAGATAACTTCAAAGTATAGAGTAAATATTTTAAGTCAAAGAGTATCCTCTTGCCACATTCTTTTTCTAAACTGTTTAATATGCACATATATATATATAGATCTGCTGCTAGGGAAGTTGGTTCACTGTAACGTTTTAGATCATTTTTCTCTCCAGAATCTTTGTTTTTTTATCATTTCACCCCAACGTACTGTAGGAGGTTACAGTGAGAGATAATTTTTGTGACAGAGGGTATTAAAAAATGATAAAAGATGAACGCAATTCAAGAAGATAGAAGATGAAAGTTGACGTTGCATTTAAATCTCTGGAGATTGTAGTCATCAGGGAAGCAACCAAACTGAAGTAGTGGTTACACTTAACTATTTCAACTGTAAAAGACGACAAACTAGCAATACGCTTAAATGCATGTGGTCAAGACAACAGGGAAATAGCTCATCAGAACAGTTGCCATGAAAATATTTGTAGAAAAGACAGAGGGAAGCCACGTCAGTTCGGTGAGAAGGTGGCTTGAGTTGAAATGCCAAGTCACGATCGATTAAATTGCAGATCCTTCTTAGAATTTTATCAAGAACCTCGAAATGAAAAACAGAAACACCCAATATATATATATGTGTGTGTGTGTGTGTGTGTGTGTGTGTGTGTGTGTGTGTGTGTGTGTGTGTGTGTAATAAATATTACAAGAATTCATTTAATTTTTTTCTTTTTTAATTTATCAAGTTTCAGATTTTTGTAAAATTCCTTGCTGCAGTTAGATTAGGTTATTAAGTAAAGACTATATTTACTAATCGAAAATTGTAAATCTTAATACAAAGCTTCAAGCTAAACGATTTTTAAATAATTTTGTGTGTGTGTGTGTGTGTGTGTGTGTGTGTGTGTGTGTGTGTGTGTGTGTGTGTAAAAATGTTTTTTTTTAAATATAGTATTTATGTTTTTTAAAGTATGGTTTGGTGTTTCACGGTTTCTTCCTCTTACAGAAAGAAAATTGGACAATTACGTCAATTCTGGTCAACACGTCTGGCTATAAGCAAGTTATACTTGTTTCTAATCAGATAATTTAACCTTAAATTTTCTAATTTTTCCTTCAATAACGAGTTACAGATGTATATTTTATTTTTGAATGATTTTAAAAAACGAGATTTAACATTTGTTTTCACACATGTCAATCGGTCAAAAAAAAAATAGCTCTTTCTAATGTTTTAACTGAAAACGCTCAAAAGTTGGGTTTCCAACATACACCCGGATATTTTACTTACTGGAAATAGTAAATTTAATCATTTAACTTTCAATTAAAGCTAAAATGAAAGTTTTCAGAAAGCTTTTTCACTTTTAAAAATTCATTTTAAAACTTAGGTATCGAAAATAAGTGGAGGTACCTACATTAGAGCAACGTAACATTCCAATAAAATTTACGACTACACGTTAAGTTATAGTCGAGGATCTTGTAATCAATGGTGAAACGTAAGCTTTTGCAGGTAGTCTTATCTGCTTTTTATTTTTCTTGCCACCATCGTATAAAGGAAAGGTATATCTGTAATGGTTTCACGTTATGCGTTTTATAATATTGGTTGATTTTTTTCGTGTTCCTCCAAGATTAAGTTATTTTATTTCTGTATTATCTGTGTTTATTTAGCCAAATACAATACTTTTGGCATATTGTCGAATGGAGAGGTTAGTTATCAGTAACTATCCTGCTCTTAGCTAATTTGATTTACCATACATCAGAGATAAAAGGAGTCCAAGATATTTTCTTCTTCTTCTTCTTCTTCTTCTTCTTCTTCTTCTTCTTCTTCTTCTTCTTGTGCCGTGTCTCTTCAGGACGTAGACGATCGTGAACTTCCACTTGGCTCTGTCTTTAGTCGTTGTCAATATTTTTTCCTGTTGGTATCTCTCCCAAACCCCGCTCCACCATTCATTTGCTCAGGCGTATCAAGTATGTCTTGCGCTACTTATCCCTGTCTCTCTTCTCTCTATCCGCCCAGAAAGTATTAAATTCTCCAGGCCCTCCTTTCTGATTACGTGTTCCAGGAACCTTGACTGTCTTGTCCTGATGCTAAGTATGAGTTTTCTTCTCGTTTGCATCCTCTGCAACACTTCATTACTGCTCACGTACTCAGTCCATGGTATCCTCAGCATCCTTCTGTAACACCACATTTCTGCTGCCTCAAGCCTCTTCTTCATCCTTGACAAGATCGTCCAACATTCACTGCTATAAACAAGGACAGATATCACATAGCAGTCCAGCACTCTTTTCTTTATTTCCAATGAGATTTTCCTGTCTCAGTACTCTGCTTAGCTTTTGAAATGCGTCTTTAGCCATGTCAAGGCGTCTTTGAATCTCTATGTCACGTTTTCTATCCTCTGTCAGAACACTTCCTAGCTGTTTAAATTTCTTTTCTTTAATTTCCCCAACCCGTAGTTAGAATATTGGTGTCTTCTTTTTGTTGATGGCCATACATTCAGTTTTCTTGAAGTTTATGCTTAGTTCTTTTTTTCGTTATTTGTTTTTGCTACCTTCTGTAAAAGGTCCTGTATTTTACTTTGTGTGTCTACTATCAGCACCGTGTCATAAGCCTTTATTACATTCTTGAGATTGTGGCCGCCAATGACAAGTCCCGCTGTATAGGTTGAATAGATCCGGTGAGAAAACACATCCTTGTCTTACGCTCCTTTCTATTTTTGTATACCTGTTGAATTCACTTTTTATCCGTATGCAAGCGGTTTGCTGCCAATATAGTTTCTTGATTATCCTAACAGCTTTTCCTAAAATGTCAAGGTTGTCGAGCCATCTCTCTTAAGTCTTCGTGGCGTACTTTGTCAAACGCCTTTGCATAGTCCATAAAGCACAGATAAAGGTCCTTCTAAATTTCTAATGCTTTTTCAGATAGCATTCTGAGCATGAATATCGCATTCCTCGTTCCGGTATTTTTAAGAAAGCCACACTATTCTTGTTCTATCTCAGGATCAATTCTGCTGCGCGCTCTGTTCATCAGAATCCGGATGATGAATTTGTTATGTAGCTCATTAAACTGATTGTTCGGTGGAGTTCACATTCCTTTGCATCTGGCTTCTTAGGTAGTGTTATGAAAATTAAAGAGGCCAGTCTACATTTCTGCCCACCACCGATGTACTAAAAAGTGGAAATGTTTACATGTCTTTCCCAAGTGTATTTGTGGATATTTGAACTTGTCTCATCGGTCCCTTTTTTTCATCGCAATATCCTTTCATTTTAATGTATCAATATGCACTGACGAGTTGCCAAAAACAAAAATCAAAATAAATCTCTGGTGCTGGAAATTAACCTTTAAAGTATTTTAAAACATAAAAATAGCCTATATTATTAATAAAAAATCATTATGTTTGTCCAATACTATAATTAGTCATTTTGAATATTACGATAATATAAATGTGCCTAAATTTAAAAACGTATTTTTCTGAAACATGAAAATTTTATACAGTGATATAATGCTTTTATAAACCATTGTAATAACAAAATTACAATATATATATGAGAAATTGTAGGAGGATTTGAAATATTAAGTAATTAATTCATCGAGTTTTATTCAACCTCAACAGAATGCAGAAAGCACTGGACGGCCATTTCGTTCTATATTTGGGACACATCAGCAGTGCGCATCCACTACCAGGAATTGAAATCCAGACAGTTGTGTTATTAAACGAATGTCATACCAAATATACCACAGGCCCCGGTGACGAAGAAGTACCTTGAGGGACTTCTACATTTTTGCGATAATTCGCGATAAAATTATCTTTAAAAATTAAAGAAAGTTTAATTGAAAGCCAAAGAATAAAATTTATAAGTAAAGTACTGTGAATGTCTTTCAAACAGAAATTATATTGATTGGGATCGATTTATTTTTCGTTGGGCGGGGTAATTACCGATTTAAAGTATAATTAACATGATTTAAAGCATATTTACTTTAAGTTTAAAATAATAGAAAAATGCATTTTAAAAACAATCTAGTGGTCACGCGTCAGTCACTTAAGAAACACTGATAAAATTATTATAATTAAAAGTAAATCGAAAACAATTCTTGTAAAAATTCATTATTCATCGAAAAAAATTATTCAGATTATAATGTCCTTAATATATATTATTTAAAGCAATTAAAAGCTTACTTAAATAATAATATCATAGTTTTATTGTAGTTTTCATATTATTGTTCGGAGCAGATTTTCAAGGAAACATTAACTATTTGAAAAAGGATAAATAAATAGATAATTTACATTCTCCAAAAGTTGCGTTTAAAACAAAGTTTGTAGTCAGAATTTAATTTCTAAAATTTCATGAAATTAAGTCGAGAAATTAACAGAAATAAAAAAACAAAATTCTTTACCAAAATTTTCTAAAATTAATAATTTAAAAAATAAATTTATTTATGAATAAGTCCTAAAAATTTAATTAAAATCTGACAATTATTTGGTTTTTGCAAGAATTTCCAAATCAATGTGTTATTTTACTGGAAAAACGCGCTTAAATTTCCATACTGAACTCTGTTATACCGTTGACGCATTTTTAAAAAAGATTTGATTTTTAACCAAAATTTTGATCATGTTCGGATTAAAAAATATTTTTTAAATAATAATAAAATACTTTGTTTTTTCCAATATAATAATAATTCTTTTGACGATAAAACTTTGTTTTATTAAGTTTAGAAACTATTTTTTTCATCATTCTATGATGTTTTTCAGCTCAAAAGTGGAGATACTTAGATATTAACCGTAACCAAGCATTGCGCCAGTAGTTTGGAGCTGTTTCTCAAGGGATGCAAACAAAAAGCCGTTAGGCAGGGACTTCCAGAGAAACCAGCCAAGCTTGCTGCGTGAAGATTAAGTTATTTTCCGCCATTTCGGCGGCCGAGATTACACGTAGATTGACGCACCCCTATTTCTAAAGTAATCAGACAAAAATGATGACTACCACCAAATCTGACTATCAACTATCAAATAACCAACCAAAAGAACTTTCGCTACACCGAATTACAAAAGACTCATTCCTTTCGAAATCAAATAAATAGTTGCGTTGGACTCTACTTTTTCTTGGATAACATTGGTGATGTGAAGAGGGGGAAACGTGCTACATGGGTAATTGCTGATCTCTCATAAAGCCCCACCCAGGCCCGGCCCGCTCTGGAGAGGACACCTCAGCAAAACACAGGGAATATTCCGTAAGTTCGGAATACGGGGAACTGACCTCGTGCAAGAAGGTGACTTAATCTTTGCTTTAAGAGCATCTGAAAAAGTGAGATGAGGTTGATAGACATGGGCACCACCGAGATGTGGGAAAACGTCGCCAACTATCGCTTATACTGGAGACGCGATTTACACCGAGGGCTAGAGCGAGAAAAGAAGAAACGGAGATGGCCGTCGGGGTGAATCGTGCTCGAAGGAAAAAAAAAAAACAACACAGCGACATTATGGGAGACCGTCTTCACATGCACTAGTTGCAATCGAGACCGTCACTTCTGTGCGGAATTGTACAGCCATAACAGATGCTGTGCCACGATCTGTAGTTGAGGCATAACTTTTTAGGCGCAGATCCGTGAGGTCTCTCTCTTGTATCAATCTGATTAAAACCAATCCTTTTCTATTGCTTATTTTTTTTCTTTAACTAACTTCATGTTGCACCTATGAATTGACCTCTATATATTTTCACTTAGTTTTCGCTTTTGTAAACGCTCATGGCTGACTACTATGAAGGTTGCTAATGTTCCATACGCTTCTGTTACATACTGCATACTCCTGGTATAGCGATATATAAGGGAGTGATTTTTGCCAATTTCTCTCTCACACACACTTCTTCGTCAACCACCTTACGATGCAAGTGACGAGTCCATTTTTGTCAATATACTTGGCGATGTGATAAAACGTAGTGTAACCGGTATCGCTGTAAAGAATAATTATAACACTGTACTAAACCTTTCATAAGCAATATCTTTGTTTATTCGACTCTAGACTTCGTCAATGTGAGAGGGTTTATGACTTTTTAGTTTTCTTCAAGCGTGGATTCTACATTCTCACAAGCATTAAGAGAGACTAAGTCTGACGCTCTCTCTCCCCACCTCTTTACTCTCTTTCTCTCTCTTCTTTAGTGGGTGTTCATATAGTTACCTGTCACCCAGTTTGTCTAATGTTTGCACATCCTAGGCCCTGCTTTATCGATAAACTTTTTACATGTCGCAGGCGGCCTATTGACTTTTAGTGAAGGCGCAGATTTGATCCTGGCGGCTCGAAGTTGATCTCTCAGGTAAACCCGCTGATGCACCTGTCTTCTTTGATGGACATTAAGTGCAAAGACTATTTTGGCATCATCTGAAAATTAGCCACAGATTACAGTAGGATTGTAGCTTCATGTCTTTCTATATTAAAAACACTGAATATAAACAGCCGATATTCAAACTCAGTTTGTCAATTTCGTACTGATAATCGTTAACTTCAAACCAATTTGTATTCTGGAGAGCCAAAAGTCAAGGGATAACAGGATGTAAAAGTAATGGTAGTTGGTGATAGCGTAACCTTAACGTCATTTATATGCTCTGACTCATCTCACTTGTACTCTAGCATCTGCTGAGTCAGTTTGGACATCAGATAAACTGTTTATGCTAAGACAGTGTGAATTATCAAAGTTCGAACAGAGCATAATAGTAGGTACTAGCCAAACAGGATATTCCATTACTGACATTGTTGGGATATTTGGCATCTTTCGATCTAATATGTCACGTGTGTAGTGGGAATAGAAGGCATTATCACTCGCCGTGAACAGCACTGTCGACCATTAAGGATCCTGAATGATCGTGACAAGAGATGCCGGCTAGAATTGTTTGTGGTTGAGAAGCGACACTGGTTCAAATTGCAAGTCCATTCAGTGCAGCAGGTATTTTTTTCTATGATGAATCTCCACAATTACCTGTCCTTTATAGCCCTCAGAACCTATTCACTGTAAAGGTTGAATAAGTATTACCAAATAAATATATAGCAGGCCAGCTCAGAGTCCTTTCTTTTCCTTAGGATATGGGAGTAGACGACCCATGCCAGTTCACATGTATATGCACTTGATTGTACAAACCTTCAAAATTTTTCTGCCATATTCTATACATTGTGACATTCATTTATAATGTTTGCAAATCAAAAACTATCTAACATCTTAATGTGGTCTCAGTAGTGAGACACTAAGTGAGTATTGTACTTTCGACACGAGAGAATCGGCTTGCGATAAGCTTACTAATTATCACACTACGGTAGGCTTTCCAAATTAGTACATGAGTAAAAACAGAGCAAAAACGAAAAACAGCTATGCGTATATATGTCTTCTCATAATCAGTATTTTTAATCGAACACCTGCACTAGAAGCAGCAATTGGGAAAATAACTTTTTTTTGCTCTAACTTTTCTTCTTCATTTCGTTTCTTCGTGACTACTTTCTTTTCTTCATGTCTCTTTCCTTTTAGTCGCGTCTCTTTCCTTTATTTTTCATTTTCTCTTTCTCCCATTTCTGCTCTTCGTTTTTGTCTCTCTTTCTTTCCTATGCTTCGTTTTTTCTTCCTTTTTACTTTTTCTTCTCTTCGTTTTCTCTTTCTTTCTTCGCTCTTTCTTTTCTAATCTTCGTTTTCTCTTACTGCACTTCGTTTTCTCTTCCTTCGTTTTCTTCTTTTCTACTTTTTTGTCTTTTTCTCTTACTTCATTTTCTCTGGTACATTCTTTCTTTGTGTCTTTAATTCATATTGCCTTTCTTTTTCTTTCTCCCTCTTGTATTTTCTCTCAACCATTTGATATTTTTCTATCATTTCCATCCTTTTATTCTTGGGTGCCAAATTTAAAAAAAGCGACAAAACTGAGCAGCAATAGCATAATATACCATCAGATTAAATAAATCTTCTGAACACGTTGAATACAGAAATTGGCACAAGATTTCCTAAGCAATGTCGTAGATCAATGCGAAAAGGAAATTTATACTTAAAATCAGGAAAAGACAGCTGAAGTTACTGAAATAGGTAATGAGAAAAAAGGGCTTGGTGAATCTGATATTCACAGGGCGGATAGAGGAAAAGTGAGACAGGGAAAACAGTGCATGACATACTTGATGGTTTTAAGCAGATGGATGACAGCATAGTTTGGAAGAAATAACAAAAGGTATTAAGAGCTTCAATGGACAGGAAGATGTGGAGGGCCTTGACCGCCTTCGTCCTTAATGAATATGACACATAGAAGAAGATACGTGTTTTAATGGCTTGCCATGTACGGAAGCTGTTGACTCATTTGGTGTTTTTAAAACCCATTTTTTTTTGTAAGCTCGGAAATAGATACTATAAAAAATATGGGGGATCATTGTCTTGCAAAAATATATTCTTTAGCTTACCGCTTCAGGATTATTCTCTGTGCCCAGTCAAAAAGAACGTCTTTAAGAAATTACAATGATTTTCAATAAAATTACAATGATTTTCCTTATTTATGGACTCACAACTCTTTGGGTTAAGTCACTGGTACTAACCAACGCCTATATCCACAGGGCCATGTGTCCTTGAGGACAGCGACCAAGAAAAATAGACAATGCAAAGTACCCGATCCCGTAGTTGCGAGTGCTGGCTAAATTTTGACTCTTGGCCAGAGTGTACGCGCTCGATTCCTCCACGTTAAACCGACATTGTGTCAGATCTCGTCTCAGTGAGGAGATTTCATAAATATCGGTCAGACATTGGTGTCAGACACTCCGTTGGAGTCAAGCAGTCCGCTGTTTGGCTCACTGTCGTCAGCTATCTGTCTTCGGACAGTGCGGCTCACTTGTGTCTCTGTCTGCGGACAAAGAGACGGCTGAGGAAAACAGACATAATAAAGTGCAAGGTTGCGTGGGGCTGGGGCAATTTTGACTCTGCCTTCTATTTGACTCTGTGTACGCTTGGTTATCCCATATTAAACTCGACCTTGTTTCACATCTCGTCTCAGTGGGGAGACTGGGTAAATCCAAGACCATCAGTCAGGTCGCCCGACGTCTGGCTCGCTGTTGTCAGCTCTCTGTCTTCGGCCAGTGTGCGACTCTGATGAAAGTAGACACTGTAAGTTGCGGAGTCTGGGGTAATTATGATCCTTGGCCCGAGTGTACGCACCTCGGTTTCCTACATTAAACCGGCCTAGTGCCACATCCTGTCTCAGTGGAGAGACATGCTTAACCAAGGAGTGTAAAAGATTCAAATTAAACTGACTCCAGAAGGGTTAACTTTTGTTTAAGAGTTAACGGCGAAAAAAAAACAAAAAACACAGAAATACGTGCTAGAATTCTAACGAAACTTGAACTGAATCAAAAACTAACTCTACGAGAAATATCGGTCGTATGTTAGAGAATTATAAATCTGAGACGCAATACAGATGAAAATGAACAAAATGAATGCGCACACATGCAAGCTAAAAAATCTCGAAAAAGAAAAGTTAATACAGGTTTCAGATGTGCAAGGTTACATCTCGGAGATAACTGTTCCTTTAAGAACTCTAAGTGATACAAGTGTGGAAAAATAGGACAAAAGCGTACACTGCAGAACTAATTCAAGGAAAAGTTATCACAGAAAATTTTCGTACACAGCGTTGTGATGGGAAAAATGATTACAGAAAACCAAAGAAAATTTGTGCATGTGAAAATTAATGTGAATGTAAAAATTCATGTAGACACGAGTAATGATATAAAAGTAATTAACGAAGATATATGGAAAGCAAACAGAAATCCTATATGAAAAAGAACTTCGAAAATCGCACGTGGCATGTCGGGTAAGAAATTATTTGTTATTGATGAAATGATTTGTAACGTTTCATTTCGTAACAAGTGTATAAAAGCTATTGCCTATGTGTTAAAAAAATTACAAACTTATTCGGTACTGACTGGATAAAATTATTTGAGTTGTGAGATTTCCTATAAACACTTATTGCAAAGAATGTAAGTGATCAATTTTAAAAAATGAAAATTTAAAGTATGAACTGAATAAACGTTTTCTGGATGTTCTGTAGTATGAGTCAAGGCAAAATTTCAAGCGAAAAAAAGTCAACTCCAGTTATTAAACTAAAACGTAGTGTATTAGTTCGCAGCTTTGGATCAAGTCAACGAAGAATAAGACCGACTTGAAAAATGAGTGTGATTTTTTAAAATTGACCATTTTAAATGGGCAGCAATAGCAGGGTATGTAAAGGAAAAATAATTGGGGTGATTTTTTCGACAGGGTTAAACAAATATTTTAAATCCCATAACTAGGTGAATCTTTCTGAAGCGTATTTGCAAATACAGATTGAAAAACGATGTGCAGTGTTAATAGCTATACATACGCAGAAGTGATTGTATAAGTTCAACCGACTTCCTTTTGGGATAAAAGTGGTTCCAGCTATATAACAAGCTATGGATATTATGCTTGCAGATGGTGATTTTTCAGTTGTTTATCTGGATGATATATATTGATTTAAAGTGTATCTGAGGAACAACATATCGGACATGGGAAAACAGTTTTTGAAAAAATACGAGAATACGGGTTCAAATTCAGTGAGAAAAGTGCGAATTGATTTTTTAATAAAATTAAGTACCTAGGACAAATCATTCACAAAAATGGTCGTCAACTAGATCCATCAAGGGCTAGAGCAATTAAGATAATGCCTCCTTCAGCAAACGTTACTAGTTCACTAGCATTTCTAGGAAAAGCAAACTATTACAAAATTTATATCTCCAATATACAGAATTATATTCAGCTCCACTGAACAATTTGTTTAAAAAAGGCGTAAAATGGAACTGAACTGATAAGTGTCAAAAGGTATTTGCAGAAATCAAGAAAATACCAACGTCAAACATATTAGCGCACTACGATCCGAAACTAGAAATCGTATTGGTTTCAGATGTGAGTGACTATGGTATAGAAGCGGTAATTATGCATAAATATCATGACAGTAACATGAATGCAGTCGCACATGCTTCGCATTCGCTATTACCGACAAACAAGGAACTATAGCCCGATCAAAAGGCGTTAGTAATAACATTAGAAGTGAAAATATTTCACAAATTTATACACGGAAATAGATTTCGTTTACAGACGAATCACTGTCCTCTAATATCAATTTATGGCCACAAAGAAGGAATTCTTATTAATACAGTGAATTGATTACAACGCTGGGGTACCATCTTATTAAAGTACGAGTTCAAGATAGGATACTAACCATCCAAAAAATTAGGACATGCTGACAGTTTATCAAGACTGATACTAAAACTACTGAATTGTTCGTGGACACTGTTATTGCAGCATTAAAAAAAATGAAATAGAATTTTAAAATATATCATGCAATATAATATGTGAACTATGAGTTAAGAAATAAAAATAAAAGTAGAACAAGATATTTATATTTCGAAAATAATAATAATAAAAACGACTAAAAGGAGGTTAGAATAGAACTCAATCTAGTTTGAATGCTTTCTCGCTAATGTGAAGGAGTACTGATGTTTGCGCAAAAAGTATTAATACCTATCATATTACAAAAGTAGATATTAAATGAATTTCATAGGGGACATCCAGGAATTCCGAAGATGGACTTTCTTATGATAAGCTATGTCTGCTAGACCAAAATTGATTAAGGTATTGAAAAATTAGCAACAAAATTACCTACCACGAAATTAGAAACTTGGCCATAGACAGATATTCCACTCCGTGGTCAAGACTACACAGATTTCACAGGTCCAATAAACAGACCACATTATCTTGTGGTAGTGGATAGCTTTACCAAGTGGCCTGAAATTTGTAAGAGCAAAAACCAACTTCCGCGGTTAAACTGAATTTTTACTCGAATTGCATGCAAGATATGATATTCCAAGTGCCATAGTCTCGGATAACGGTACGCAATTAACTACTTACAAAAATTAAAGAATTTTGTAAAATTTTCACGATTGAACATATTACTACCCAGTCGTATCATCCAGGGTCAAACAGACAAGCTGGACGGTTTGTGGGTACTTTTCAGAGTGCTTTTAAAAAAGCAAGTCATGAAAAAGTGAGTAAAGAAGCACTACAACGATTCTTGAGAGTATACTGGATAACGTCGAAAAAGATTTAAATCGATGTTCGACCAGTTGTTACAAAGTCAAATAGGAACAGATAACAAAAAGAACACAAGCTTTTTCAAAATGAGCAAACTGTGTTTTCAGAGTATATAAAAAAAGAAAAGAAATGCGGGAAGACGACGTAATAAGGTTACGAATGGGAAAATGGTTTATATAGTGAAAGAAAAAGATAGGAACACAAAAGGTACTGAAATCATTAAAAAAAGATTTTTCTGAAGAAAGACTCACAAAAAAAGGAAGAACCTATGCAAGTACAATATGATATTTTTAACGTATCAACACCCGTAAAATTCATTAAACTACAAGTATGATTACTAAAACCATAAAAATGTATGCAAAAACTAGAGGGTGGCCTAAAACAAGAAAAATACAAATGTCAGTACAGCCGAACTCTCCAGAAAGAGAAGAAGATGAATACTAAGAAATAAAATAAAATATTTACTAATGAAAAAAGGGTGATGATGTTGTGTGTAGCAGAACTCTGGATCCTGATTGGTCATCAAATCGCAAAATTTAAAATACGTCAGAGAAATGGCTTTTTCACAGCTGAAGAAAAATCATTCTGGGAGCCGCCCCACGTGACTGGATTCAATATTTAAGGATGGTCTCTAACCGGTCACGGTGGTCAGTCAGGGAAGGCGGTTTGCTGACACGCATCTATAATGTAACCAACTTCAAATCGACCCGGAGATAAAGTCAGGTCGCACCTTGTTCTCTTTCTCTTTCTCTTTCTTCTTATCTATTTCAACTATTACTACTACGAACATTTTGTACGAACTCTTGATACCTTAACTTTCTCAATGAACATTAACTTCTACAACTTATGTTATTCCTCCTTTTAATAAATTTCTATTTTAAAATGCAAAATGTATATTTTATTCTTCTTACGCTATTCCACACTATTCCACACATTCCATCCTGCCGACAACCAACCTGATGATGAAAAACCTTCTGATGAATATTATTCTGCATAAAACTTGTAAGCTGTAGGGAGTTCGGTTAAGTCTGACACAAGGCCGAATCAAAGAAACACACTGGTGACTCCCAACGTTCAAGGAACACGAACCCCTACGGGTTCAGTTTTCATTTCGTAAAATACATTACACGCTATGAAATCGGCCTTTCTCTGACGTTGCGCCAGTGGCCTGGTGGGTGAATATCGACTGCTGCCAAATCTGTCGAGTTTCAGTCCCAGCTTGAAGCAAAACGGTTAATCTAGCCGCATATATATATCTTCAGACTGTTGACTTCATCTTCGTTGCCATATTCACATCGTTTCGGCCGTTGTACGGTCCGCTTTGAGATTATTTGAATTTCGAACTGAACCCTTTTTGTCCACCGAAAAAGAGGACAACAATTTGAACACTATAAATAGTGTAAATAATTACAATACCCCATCTCAGAAATATATATATATATATCCCTGTTTATTTACAAAAAGTAAAATTAATGTTTACAGGCTTACGTTATCGAAAGTCTTAAAGTAAAGTATCACTTCTCATGAATCGAACCTGCTTTTGTCTTTTCTTTATTGGAAACTCGTACCATAGCTAAACGGTCTTTCGTTACCTTTTCAGTCATGAAGATCCTTAGAGCAAGATAAGACTCAATTACCCTTAAGAAATGTCCATCTCTCACTGAGATTTTTTATATCTGTATCTGCTAGGTTACATTTCAGATATGAACACACCCACACACACACACACACACTTATATATATATATATATATATATATATATATATATATATATATATATATATATAGATTGTGTATATTTTGGCAGCATTTTTTCATTAATGCAGGTTTCATTGAATAATATAGACAAGTTTTGTCTATTAATTTTGTGTAGGATCCGTTCATACCGTCTGATATACTTGATGGTGATGTCGTTAAAAGACAACAAAAAATCACAGTATTTGTTGAATTTTTTATCAGGTCTAAGCTTTCGGCTCACATAAGCCATTATCAAAGAGTAAATAATAACACACAGTAAACATAGAACATTTAAGCTATTAACAATAAAGATAATTGAATTGAAAATATAAGTCCATCCCTACCGTGGCGGATGGCCGAAGACAGTGACAAAATAGTGGTGTTGTGGTCCCTGGTCTGATTACAGACATTTGAGTACGTTGTTGGAAATATCGAAATTGATTGTATTCAAACCAGGTTTAAACTGTTTAATGTAGAGTGCTTCGAGGATTTTTAGTTTCTGCTTATTATTTTCTTGTTTGAGTATGTACGTGTTATCAACAAGCGTTTGTCTCAGAAGTGTGCGTTGATAACCGTGTTGTTCTAAATGACGGAATATATTTGAATTTTTATTTAAGTGCAACGTCAGACGCCGTGAGAGCGAATTTGTGGTGTGGCCGATGTAGATATTATTAAGGTTGTTAGAGATACATTCTCTAAATGGACATATGAATTTATATACTACATTGGTCTTCTGCAAATCACTAACGGTGGGGGAAGAGTCGTTGCGGACAAATGAATTAGATGTAGTGGATTTAGTGTAATATATAATGAACTTAATTCTTTTGTTAGAGTCTGTCGGAGAAATATTAGTATTTATGAGTTTTTTTAGGATGTTTTCATCTAGTTGGTAGTTGGAGTGCATCTGGCTACGGTATAAGAGAGTGATATGTTTAGGATTGGTTGGGTTAGTATCATGTGTTGTTTTTTCCATGTTAAGCTTTTTAAGAAAGTAATGTATTTGTTCATCAACTATGTAGTTGGGAAAATTATTATTGATGAGTGTCTGTTTTATGTTTTTTAGTTCACTGTAGAAGATCTGATTTGTAGATGAATTGACTTTTGCACGGTATAATAGATTTTTTATGATGGCTATTTTGTAATAGTGGGGGCATTCACTAATATAATTGAGTGTGGAGGGATTTTTATTAGTAGGTTTTTGATACGGTGAGATAGTAAATTTATTGTTGTCAGTGTTAATTAATATATCAAGAAAAGGAATTTTGTTATCTTTGCTAAGTTCATAAGTAAATTTTAAAACTGAGTTATTTTGAAACTGTTTTTGAAGTTGTAAGATTTCATTAGTATTTTTAATTGATAGTAGGATATCATCAACATATCTTAGATATATTGATGGTTTTGTAAATTTTGCAAAGGTAGTATTTTCAAGGTTAGACATGTAGAAATTACTAAAAATCGGACCAAGCACTGAACCCATGGAGACTCCGTCACGTTGTATATATATAGTGTTGTTTGGATCAACAAAAGGCACTTCAGTAGTACAAGCTAGTAGAATTTTTCTTAGGATGTTGGGATTAATTTTGAGTGGGGGTAATGAAGGATTACTGTAAACATTTCTTATAATTATATCAATAGTTTCACTGACGGGTACATTAGTAAAAAGGTTTTCCACATCAAGTGAAGCTATGATTTCATTATTAGGATTTTCACTATATAGATATTAGTAATTTCCATTTACCACTTTTCATTCTCATTTGCTACCCATCTCAATTTTTTTTATGTAATCGAACAGAATCTAAATTGAATCCAATTTTAGAAAAAAAAGTACTTTGACCTTCTGCAGAAAGTAAAAACACTTCACTGATTACTTCATAATAAATGATAGCCCTTACCTAGATTTGAACGTAGCATTTTTAGTACATTAAGTAAAAACTGTATTTTTGGATAAGTCATGGTCATTTACGACAAAAACTCGCCAATATTCAAACAAATATTAATGCTCTTTGCTACTTATTTTCATACACGCCATTCCCATTAATGATTTCAATCAATTCAATAAAAAGAAATAGTTGCAATCAACAAAATGGTAAGGCTAAATGAGGTGTGTGAGATGAGTGGAAGAGGGAGTGAAGATAATAAGGAGGAAATGACGATTGACATGAAGAGGTGAAGATTGAAGTGTTCAAGGAAGCAATTACGCTGGAGTCTGACCCACAAAGTAGTCGTTCTAGGAGAAAAGTTTTCTGAATAAAACTTTATTACAATTCAAACACGGAGATGAGAATGATTCGACTCCGTGGAAGTAGCATGGTATATCCCAAATGTAAACATCTGAACTGATGAATCTAAAGAATGCTAAATATGCTAAATATTTTATTTATGATTTTCCAAAAAGAAATAGTGTTAAAATCTTATATTTTCTTTCATTTAAGACCCACCTCATCATCTTCGGCCCTCCGCCGTTTCATAGTTGGCATACAGTCTAATCCGGCCCTAGGCAGAATTACAGTAACCTGTGCGCGTGTGTGTATGTTTTTGTGTGCGTGTTTTTGTGTGTGTGTTTTTGTGCGTGTTTTCTTTTGTATGTGTTTGTGTGTTTTTTCTTTTTATGTGTATGTGTGTGTGTGTGTGTGTTTGTGTGTGTGTGTTGTTTATCATTCATTGACATCTGTACTCATAGATTGATGACGCTTAGTAGTTGATCGATAGCCTTATGTATAGAAGTCGCCCACGCAATGAAAGTTAGGAACTTAATCATCCCTGGTGAAGATCATTTAACAGATATGCCTTCTTGAGCGAGTTCCGGTTCTGTAGTGAATAAAAAAATTAAAGAACAGTAGAAAGATTTTATAGTTTGCAGGAAATGACGGTAATTGATTAAATCATATAATATCCCCTTATTTTCTTCTTCACAAAAACATCGAGAGAAAAAACAATCTGCATCTTGGGATTGTGAATCTATCGAGAATAGTCGATTAACTGCTTGTTCATGACAACCGACCGCTATTGTGACATGGTCGTCTGTTTCCGTCGTTATTTAACTGAATTAAAATGTCAAACTCAGCTACCTAGCTTTGTTGACATGTAAAACTAAAGGGATCCGATTACAGTGAAGCAAAAATAAATCGATTTTGTTGAATGCTTATTCAAGAGAATAGTTTTGTAGACTTCATTTCTTACAAGGATAAGTTTGCTAATGTTTGCTGCTTGCTTGTTTGAGAAAGATAAATACTAAATTGCTTCAATATTTAGATACTGATGACGGCTTGAAAGTCACGAAACTTGGATTATTTCTAACCTTGAACAAAGTGACTCAATGCCAAATTGTGAATCCCCACCGGTTCATCGCGTCAACGCTTAAAATCTCCGCAACCGATCGATAGTCGATCACTTCGTTCCAAACCGGGATCTGCCTACGTTGTGTTTGCTTGATCACAAAGCCGGTTTCGGTTGAAAGTTGTCGAAAATCCGCTGCATCGATGATTCAGACTGAGCTGGGAGCCACAATAAGAAAAAGAATCTTTGTAACATTAACAATAAGGAGTTTATATACATACGTTCTGTCCGGTATAGTGTAGTCCCCCCTTACTAGAGGTCAGAATGTAGACGAAGTTAAATAAAGTTTTTTTTAACAGGTTAATATTTGTAACTCTTAATTATTATCCAAAACATACTAGGTACAAATATTACAATGGTGACCCCGACTTCAAGGATATAAACGCAACCTTCTCGAAACTTCAGGATAAATGCAACATTTCAAATTCACGTCGAAAACGTTTTAAGAGAGAACCTTCGACGTAAGTAGAAAAAAACATTTTCCTCTTTTCTTCGTCTACAAGAACACAAATATATATATATATATATACAAAAAGAAGCCTATCTACAGCAAATTAGTATAAAAACACCAGAGTTCATAGAAACGGCAATGAATGGGTGGTTTTCCATTTTGGAATCACAATTCCACCTGCGCAGTATAATGGCCTCCACAACAAAATTTTATACGGTCATATCATCCCTGCCTGCAGAGGTGGTAGCAAAAATACCTATAGCGACTTTAGAATCAAGAAAGTACGAGGAAATAAAATGTTCATTAGTTGAGGCCCACGAAAGGACTAAGTCGGAATTGCTCGACAAATTAATGTCAACAACTACCATTACCGGCCGTCCCTCAACATACTTACAGGAAATGCTATCGATAGCAAAACGGATAGGTCTCGGTGAAGAAATTGTAATACACAAATTCCTTCAGGCCCTACCAGCGACAATTTTCCCCGTCATTGCCTCACAAAAGGAGTTAAGTCCAACTCAACTTGGAAAGCTAGCGGATGAGCTCATGCCTTTACTTAACAACATCAACGCGACAGCGTTCACCGCTCAGCATAATACACAAAAAACTGATAAAAACAAAAACAATGTTTTTATGCCGATAGGAATTAAACCTTATTTTCCCGAACAGAAAACCAAAATATGTGAAGCACACCTCTACTTTGCCGAGCACGCGAGAACTTGCAAACCTTGGTGTAAATGGCCGAAGAAACAAAATATAAAAATACTAACAAGCTCGCGTCCACCCACACCAACACCAACAGATTCGGGAAACTAGCAGCGTGAACCATGTCTGCCTCCTTGAGTTCGTCGCTATAACAAATCAATGCACGATTAGGGACAACAATATTAAAATTCATAGTAGATACTGGCGCAAGTATCTCAATAATACCAGCGTCTATATTAAACGGCGTCTCATTAAACCCAACACCCGTATGACTCACCACTGCTAATGGAGAGAAGATAAAATGCCACGGACAAGCAAACCTATAGATTGGGATACCTAGTTTGAGAAGGTCATTTTCCTGGATGTTTGTGGTCGCAGATATCACCAATCCTCTTCTTGGATTTGCCTTCTTAAATGAATTTCGTCTCATAATCGACTGCAAAAATAAAACAATTTACGACCCATTAACAGCCACCCAAAAGAAATTAATATTAAACTCGATATCTCCAGTAAACGTGGTCATTAACAAAGTGGAACTACCCACACTAATTCAAACCAGTCTGGATAAATGCCAAGAAATCATATTTCCACAAATAAACAAAAATAACAACTACTGCGGTGTTTATCACAGAACTGATACAGGTAGCCACTTACCGGTTTTTGCAAAATCCAGACAGCTATCTGCTGAAAAACTAACGTTGACTAAGGAAGAATTTAAAAGACTCAGAGAGCAAATGGTCAAGCCCACTACATCTTGTACCTAAGCAGAGTGGAGGATACCGCTGTTGTGGAGATTACCGTGCACTAAACAGCATCACTAAAAGTGATAGATACCCTATTCCCAATATAAATTCATTTCCAACAAAACTCGCTAATAAACAGCGATTTACAAAAATGATTTAATTTCGGCTTACCATCAAATTAAAATGCACCCAAACGATATTCCTAAAACAGCTGTTATTTCGCCGATGGGTCTTTTTCACTATGAATTTATGCCGTTTGGACTGAAACTTTTCAAAGATACATAAACAGAACTTTTCGAGATATAGACTGTGTCTTTATATATATATATATATATATATATATATATATATATATATATATATATATATATATGACATCCTAATCTTCCGTGACGATGAGCAGTCCCACAAGAAAAATATAGACACAATTTTTAGAATTTTACAAGAAAATAACCTAAAAATATAATTATCGAAATCTATTTTCAATGTAACATCACTAGATTTCCTAGGTTTCAGAATTAATTCAAAGGGAATCACACCAACTGCTAATAAAGTAAAAGAAATAGAATCTTTTCCGTGTCCTAAAGATGCTAAAAGCTTACGCAGATTTCTTGGTATGGTAGGATTTTATAGGAAGTTAATACCAGGATTTGCAAAGTTAGTTTTACCTTTATCTGAAAGAATGAGATTAACACCTAGAGGATTAATTACGTTGAATAATGTGGGAAAACAATCCTTTTCTAACATTATAAAAATACTTGGTGAGCTAACAGAATTATCCCATCCTCAACCAACTTGTACACAATATCAACTGGTCACGGACAGCAGCAAATATGCAGTAGGTGCTGCCTTACATCAGATCATAAATGGAAATCCAATGCCAATAGGATTCTTCTCAAAGAAACTGATGTCAACACAAACAAGATATTCCACTTTTGACCGTGAACTTTTAGCTGCATATTTGTCAGTGTTACACTTTCGCCACCTCATAGAAGGCCGTGAAGTATTACTTTTGACAGATCATAAACCAATATGCGGTGCATTCCACAGTCTAAAACCTGCCAAATCAGAAAGACAACAAAGACAGCTAGCAATTATAACAATTAATTTCAGATATAGCCCATGTGAAGGGTAACCAAAATATAGTTGCAGATTGTCTGTCTCGCCCAACATTTGCTGTACAAATAGATATGTACGATCTCCTAACACTTGCAGATGCACAAAAATCAGACACTGAAATACACTCCTTCCCAGATTTAAAGAAATTCACATTATCTGGAAAAGATCAAATTGTGTTATGTGGTACATCAACGTCATACCCTAGACCTTTTGTACCATGCACACTACGAAAATCTATCTTCGACAGCTTACATTCAGTATCACATCCTGGAACAAAATCATCTATCAAAATGATTGATTAAAATGATTAAAATTTTACTGGCCACACATGGATAAAACCATCAAATAATTATGTGCCTCATGCACATCTTGCCAACAAGCAAAAATATACAGACATACCAAATAGCATGTACAAACGTCATCAAGATTTCACACTGTACACACAGATATAATTGGACCACTACCACCAGCAAAATGCTCCAACAATCCTTACATCAATCCATGTCGGTATATTTTAACATGTATAGATCGAACCAGTCGATGGATAGAAGCACAACCTATATCGGATATTACAGCACAAACCGTAGCCGAAGCTTTTGTAAACACATTGATTACTCACTTTGGTGTTCCTCTCCATGTCATAACAGACAGGGTCACACGGTTTGAAATCGAACTATTCCTCGTCATAACTGTTTATTGGATTCTATAGGCTACGTACAACATCTTATCATCCACAATGCAATGGACTTATAGAAAGAGCCTACATAACTTTAAAAGCAGCTATTGTGGCCCGAAAAGAATCTTGGATTTCTGCCCTACCAATAGTTCTCTTGGGAATTCGAAGTATGCCCAACTGCTCCAATATTTCCCCCTTTTATGCGGTAACAGGTGCACAAATGTTATTGCCACAACTAATGATAA
Organism: Ascarosepion bandense; assembly: GCA_037127315.1. Lineage (NCBI taxonomy): Eukaryota > Metazoa > Mollusca > Cephalopoda > Sepiida > Sepiidae > Ascarosepion > Ascarosepion bandense. The sequence goes on along the minus strand of JBBBDQ010000611.1, from coordinate 1,868,918 downwards.
ATACAGAAAATACAAAAACAGTTACACAATATTTTACAAGAGAACTGCACAAAACTATGGCAAATTTGACAGACTTTTCAAACAGAGAAAAATCAACAAAAATATCATACGTGCCAGATCAACTTCAAACCTGTGATAAAGTTTCGATTAGGATATATCGCGTTCGGAAACTGCTAGAAGCACCCTATTCAGGTCCTTACATGGTACTCGAACGAACACCAAAATATTTCCTAATAGAAACTAACCCAAACACGCATACACAAGTTTCAATAGACCGTTTGAAACCGTACATTGAAAACAAACAAAAATCAAAATGTTCGCAAAATGAAACCACCAATACAAATAAAAAGCCTGATAGTTTACCACCTGAAAAAGTACAAGAACATAAAACGAAGACAAGAACTTCAGGTAGAACAGTTACATGGAAAAAGGATAACAAATACATTTATTATTAAGCCACGGAGTCAATTAATAAAAAATAAATAAATAAATAAATAAGATTAAACTAAAACGAGAACTCCGTTAACTGGTAGAGGAGTATTTGAAGTACCCTCTTACTAGAGGTCAGAAATAATACTACCTAAATATTTTAACTTTGTCTTCTCCCTCCTCTTCTCCAGGTGCTTCCACCTAGGTCACGAACTACTATCCCAGAAATCCCTTCATCTCTCACTCCCCCTCTTTTCTCTCTCTCTCTCTGACCCATCCCTACTGACCAACAACTAGTAGCAGTTCAGGTTATTTTAGTTCCTCAAAAGATTTCACACCAGACACACGTGCTACTCCCGCCAGCGGCCATTTTAGCCAGCCACGAGGGACTCACACAAGAATGTAGACGAAGTTAAATAAAGTTTGTTAAAGGTTAATATTTGTATCTCTTAATTATTATCCAAAACATACTAGGTTCAAATATTACAATAGTATATGATTAGAGCTTATCACTTTTGCATGCAGACAACCATAATTCCAACCCACGTCTTCTACATGATGTAACACTTTATATGTTGGTTTGTCTGGCACCAAGCTAAAGTCGTAGGTTCTTCTAAAGCAGGCAATCACGTGACAACACGTATCCCTTGTTAACTCGCTCTGTACCCATCCATTTCTACGATACTCAACTCAACTGTCTGAAAACCCATCTACTCTCGCTTATATTGAGGCTCGCATTTAGCGGAGGTGGTTGTAACGCACTTTGGATACACTTTCCAGGTATTTTCAAATGAACAATGATCCTCCTTTTGGTCACTTGATCAGCCTCGTTTCCTTTGTGTGAGTGCCTCTTACTATTGCTCGAGGAGGCGTGAAACATTTCTTCGACTTTTCGAAATCCACCGGGGCCTTTTGGTCATTTGGTCAACCCCTATTTTTCTCTCCTGTGTGAGTGCCTTCCAACAAACCCCTAGGGACGTCTTTCAGCCCAACAGTCAAATTTTAATTATCAAATTACAAAATTGCTTTCGCTTCGAAATGTGGTTGTTTCGCACCTGTGTTTTATCATTTCAATCGTAAGAAATTAGTTACTTTGTTCGAAAAGAAAAACATGTTTCTCTTTTAATTACCAGCGTTACAAAATTCAACAAGGAACAAAAAAACTTTATTTCTGAGAATTTTTATCTCTTCCCTCCGCGGGGGTGGCTGTTCCTAGGGGTCATAATATCCTTCATATCCTGTGAAAAGTCTGTTTCAATTTAAACCCATGTTTCTTATAGAAGTCAAAAGGCCAGCTATTGAAAAAGTGCAAAAATTTTGGGAGAATATTTGGAGAAGCTCACAGGAATATAATCCCAATGCAGAATGAATCTAACGAGAAGAACGAATGATAAACCTCTACAAGAATAGGAAAATATAACAAAGAATGTTGGGCAAACTCTACCGAAATCCTCAGAAATGAATATCCTCAGGAAATGACAAGGTACCCAATTTTTGGCTCTATCATCTGTCACCAATCCATGAAGTCTTTGCACTAATTTTATCAATGCTTATTAATCCCATTGAAGTCCCAGAATGGATCGCTGAAGGTATTGTATATCTACTGTCAAAAACGGGTAAAACATATGATCTGAAAAATTATTGGCGAATAACATATCTGTCTACACGTATAAATTAATCACATCTGTTATGTAGGTTATATTGAACGTAATATACAAACTTGAACGCAGCTTAGTAAATCCAGGAATACTATTAGTAAGAAATAAATATATAGAAGTCTTGAAGTGAAGTCGTTGGAAATAGTATATCCGTGTATATTATTCTAGCTGAGTGGAACTCAGAGCTATTCTGACTTCTGATGCGGTAATCTCTGGGTAACTTCGGTATCTCTCGGTACTTTCCGATAACTCTAACGGATCTCTACGATTACTCTCAACTCTCAACCCTCAACTCTCAACTGCTGTCCTCTCTATGGCAGGAGTATATGTATACTCAGTCGAGTCCATTATCATATACAATGGGGAGATCCCACAACAAAAAGAGATAGAAATCTCAGCACAGTATGGATAGACTACCGTAAAACCTTTGATAGTGTGCCACGTGTGTATCCTTAAGGCTTTGGAAGTCTAATAGTGATAGTAAATTTCCTTAAATGCAGTAATGTGGATAACTACATTATACCTAAATCATACCAGAGGCACTGCCAATTCCAACCGCCTGAATATCCGACGAAGAATCTTTCAAGGAGACTCCCTGTCACCCCTTCTGTTCTGTCTGTTCCTAATCCACTTTACGCATGAGTTAAGCAATAATAGCTATGAATACAAAGTAAACAAAGTATTCAATCACCAACTCTACAGGGATGATCACCAACTCTTTGTTTAAGACGGCAATGAGTTGATGAGTCTGTTCAATACTGTAAAATGTTTCAGTGACGACATTGGTTTTGATTTCAGACTAGATAAATGTGCAGGAGTAACATTTAAGAATCGGAGAATTACAGAAACACATTCAATATATGTGGATTTGTCACAAAATGTAGGAGACTGGAACAAGGTGAAACCTTGACTGTCCCCGTGATGAAATACAGTTTCAACATCCTTAACTGGACTGTAGCTGATATTAAGCGAACGGACGCTGAAACGAGAAAGCTTTTTGCTTGCTACCGCATGCACCATCACATGGCTGATGTTGATCGTGTGTATGTACCCAAATCTGAAGGAGGCAGAGGATTAGTTTAACTAGAACTGTCTTACAAAACTATAACAATCGGTCTTCAAAGATACCTGGAAACTAAAAAAAAAAATTGATAATGTGCCAAAGGACAAGAAAGAAGAAAATTATTCAATAATTGAACTTCAAGAGAATGAAGAAATGCAAATAAAACATAATACACCTACTGCAGTTACAGGAATCTTAAAAAAGAAAGCAAATGCAATCGATCAGATACAGAAATGATGGCAAGATAAACCTCTTCACGGTCAATATTCTGCCCGTACCAAGCAATCTGATGTATCCAAACCCCGAACTGATCAGTGGCTCCTTAGTGCAGAGTTATAAGCTGAAACGAAAAGTTTTATTCTTGTTGAACAGGACTAATGCTTGCTAACTAGAAATATACTGAAATATTCTTAACCCAAAATGCAGATTATGTGATAAACAATCAGAAGCAATTAACCATCTTGTATCAGTTTGCACGTTATTAGTACCCAACTGAATATAAAGCCCGACGTGACAGTTGGCCAATATCTGCATTGGAAAATTTGAAACTTTTATAGAAAGGAAACTACAAGCAATTAGTCTGAACGTCATCCAGACCCAGATACAGACATAGGATCTGTAACAATTTTATGGGACTTCACAATACACACACAAACAATCAGAGCTAATCACCAAAACATCGAGATATTAGACCGCAAAGATTGTAGCTTTGAAGGTCTTTTAAAAACTTACAAAAATCTATCAAAATACAATAATTTTGAAATTGAAATCTCAAATGCAGCACATGAGAACATCAACAATTCCAGTTGTAGATGGAGTCCTCGGGTTGATTGAAAAAGATTCCAATTAACTCATTGAAGGGGTTTCTGGTAGCCCAAGCCTAAAATTTAAAAAAATGTACTTAAAAGTACAGCCCACACCTTACGAAGGACTTTATATAAAATACGTGATCTTAGATTTGTTTTAAAGAAAAATGCTCAGTAGAAAGTATCATGCAATTTATGACCTTAGGTCTACAATACCTCCCTCAGAAGGCGACTAAATAAAGTTGAAAGAAAGAACTAAAGTATAGTACAAGAAAACTGAATGCACTAGTCCTCAATAAAAGAGGAACCCAAAATGCTAATTACAAGTCGAGGATACTTAAATCAACCAAGTACAGAAATTTAAATACCTGGGAAATGTTCTAACGGAGGACGGAAAGTGCGACACAGATCCGAAGGCGAATCGGCATGATCATGGATGCATTCCAGAAGATGAGTAGAATATTGAAAGACAGAAAACAGACTACTGGATTGTTATGGGATGTCTATTCTTCAATATGGCAGTGAATTCTGGACAATCTCATCAATGGAAAAACTTGAAGCAACCGAAATGTCATTCTACAGATGGATACTGAAGATACCACGAGATTTCGGAGAGGATGAAAACTAAAAAGAAACTTATACTTAACATCAAGAAAAGACAGCTGAAGTTTCTCGGACTTGTAATGAGGAATCTAATACTCACAGGACAGATAGGGGAAAAGAGAGACAGGGGAAAGCAACGTATGACATACTTGATGGGTTTGAGCAAGTGGACGGCCGAGTAGGGTTTGGGAGAAGTAACAAGAGAAAGAGCTACAAGGGCTGGCAAGATGTGGAACGCCATGATCGCCTAAGTCCTGAAGGGACACGGTACATAGAAGACGAAATGCTTTTCCGATCACCTTTTAATAAAACACAACGCTGTTCATTGGCTATTAAAAAATATTCGGAGCTTTGATTATTATGAACCATTTGTATTAAGCACTTAAAAGTCGGATGAAAACCCAGCCTATGTAAACATGCTTAAACGTCTGACTGAAAATTTCAGTAATCAAGTAATTTGTTGATCTTGTGATATTTAGATGAAAACGGAAATTATCAGTTTTCCTTTTTAACTAATCTCCTTATAAAACATGACGGCACAAATTAATCTTATTCTTGTTTCTTAAAAGATTAGATATAGAAAGTAATCACAACATGGATACATTAAATAAATATAAGTATTCTGAGATTTCAAAGTGGTAATGTGATGATATTGAAAAATATCTGTCGAAACTCGCAAAAATGTTAATTTTGCAAATATTACGAAAAAATATCTGATCAAATCTTTTTTTTTTTTTAAGTAAGGGGAAAGTTGACAAAGGGAGCATTTTAAGTCTTTTTTTTTAGGTAATTATTTGAAGTAGTTTACCTCGCCATCTTGAATCAAGAATTTGATTCCTCGACCTTGTGAACTCAAGCTTTCTCATAGGAATGCACAGCGTACTTTTCAAAATATTACAAAGTGTAAAAATATCCCTTCAACAATGATGGTATCATATTCATCAGAACTTGAGGGGTCATGAGAAAATTAATTTTTCAACCCATTTTCCGGGCAGGTCACGTTGACCTGAAACAGTTTGCACATCACGAAATGCATTTAGTTTGAATTGTGAGCGTTTTCCTCTGATCTGTCAGACCGTTTCCTGGCCGGATCTTCAAGATTGCCGTTTCTTGTTATACATTTCCATACGTCATTGACAAAATTGGTTGCAAATAATCCTCCATTAACGTCACTGAGGAATTCCTTTCTCCGTGACTGATGTTCAAAACAGATTTGATATAATACTCATTTTATTCGAAGTTGCTTGAACTCATTAATATTTTTAATGAGCAACTAAACATTTTTACCAATACTCGGGTTAACTAATTTTCACGCCAGAACTACTACTCCAATTGCTAAACCTATATCTTTCTGGTATCAGTTTAAACTGACGCTTTCTTTTTTTTTATCTTTTTTTTTTCATATGTTGTGACCATTTTGCTTAAAGTTAGTATTTTCATGATTTCAAAAAAAAATCGTGGAAACTTTCCAACATATTCCAAGAATATTTTAAGTAAACAAAATTAGTTTATAATTATATTTTAGATGTATGATAAAAGGAGTCTGTTTAGACTAACACCAGGAAGATATGGGTTAAATGGTTGCTTAAATGTTTTTATTATTCGGTCTAATAAATCAAAGAGAAAGCCTTTTGAATAAAACTAGAATTGAATACAATATGAAATAACATTTTTCTTAGCATTTGTCTATAATAGTATTTACACTGTTCGGACTGTTGTCTTCATGTTTACAGCATTTCGGTCGTTGTAGGCTCCAACTTTCTTCTTTATTTCAATCACTGAGGTATATAATTCTCATTCCTCATTCTCATTAACTTTCTAAGTTATTTGTTCACTACTGCTGTATTCACGTATTGAACTTACTACTCTAGTTAAGTTACTGGAACTGACCAACGTCTATATCCACTGGGCCACGTGTAGCATATAAAAGTCTGGGACTTATAAACCTAGTATCACAGTAATCATCGTTTTTTAAAATTTTATTTTTACTAGAGCTTATATTGAAATCTTTGAAGCTAATGATTTTCTCAAGCAGTCCGTATTACTGGTTACTAGATTGTATTCATTTCTACGCTTAGCCGGCTTGGATATTTGTGATTTAGCATATGCGCTGATTCCTGAAATTTAAGTAGTTTCCAGTGGTGTTCTCTATCAATTATTTCAACTTCAACCCATAGAAGACGCCTGATTTTTCTATCTCTCCTCGTGTTACGGACTTGCGATGTTTTTGCACTCTTACCTTAAAGGGCGGTCCGTTTCTCCTTTATATTTCTTTCCACAGCTACATGGAATAGCATAAACACAGTCTTTAGTCATGTTCTCCTTTTTTGAAGGTCTTACTCGGGAGAGGTATCTCTGAAGTGTAGAAAACTTTTTGAAGGTTGTCCTGATATGATATGGACCACAGATCCTTTGTGATTTTCTCCGATACTCACTTCACATAGAAAACGGCCTCGGTCTGCCTACCCTGAGTGTTGTTATCCTCATTCACCCTCCCTTCCACATTTGTTGGATCTGTTGTTATGTACCTCGTGTAGTTGTGACGTTGTAAGGTACTGAGTATTTCTTCTTCATATGTCTTTGGGTCGCCGCATATGAGTTTTGCTCGATGTTACAAGCAGCGGACGATCCCTTACTTGGTGGGATGATGGGAGTTGAAATTGAGGTATTGTCCGATGAATGTTGGCTTGCAGTATACGGATGTATTGAACCCCCTCTCTGTTGGAGATATTAGTACACCCAAGAATTCTAGTTCAGTGTTCTCGTTTTCCATTGTGAATTATGTCGATGATCTTATTGAGTTCACATGACCCAGTAGTATCTGGACCTCTTCCTGGTGTGGCAAGAGTATGAAAGTGTCATCAATCTACCTGAACCATAGAGTTGGCTTTTGTTATGTGGATTCTAATGCCATCTCTTTGGCGTATTCCATGCATATGTTAGCCAATGATGGTGATAATGGCGATTATCATCCATTGCTAAGCCATCATCCTTTCCATATATGTCTGATCCCATTCTGAAGTGTGTTGTTTGTGTGCAAAGCATCATTCATCAGTTTATCTGGTAATATACTGATACATTCTCTTAGGGATAAGTCAGAGGCTATTCTGTCCCTGACTACCGATAGTGCCCCACCGTGGGTACCTTGGTGAACATTCACCACATTCAGGCTTACTATCTAGTGGTATTGAATGGGAACACCTGTGACTATGTCCTCACGTGGCCCAGTGGATATCGGCGTTAGTTAGTTCCAGTGACTTAACGCAACAAATTGTAAGTTCAATACCTGGCTGCAGAAGTGGTGATCATATATACTTTTTACGATGGAAAACGTAATGACACCATCCACTTTTTTTTCCGGTGACGAACATTAATTTGAAAATTCTCGCAAAAATCAAATAATTGTCAGATTTTAATAAAACTTTCAGTGCTCATTCACAAATGAATCAAAATTATTTTTGAAATTATTATTTTTTAAAAATCTTGGTAAAAAAATTTTAACATAAAATTTTAACACCCCCCCCCCACACACACACACGTACCCACCACGTAAATCCATGAAATTTTAATAAATTTTAATTTGGTAAGATCTATAATTTTATTAGTTAAACGCATGATTCATTGAGCAATATAAATCATTTTTTTTTATTTTACCTCTGTATCCGAAAATCTGCTCCGAAGAGTAAAATAAAAATTCAATAAAACTCTGATATTATTTAATTTTATAAGCTTTTAATTGCTTAAATAAATAATAAAAATTAAGGACATTATAATTTTAAAAAATAATAATTTCGATTACTAATGAAATTTTAAAAGAACTGTTTTCATTATTTTTTATTATAATAATTTATAAAATTTCTAAAATATTATTAAAATTATCATTGATTTGTTGCGGCTAGATCTTTTTGTTAAGAATTGATGATTATATTGCCTATCAAAAATTGAAAAGTTTAATAAAAATTGTTTTGCCTCCATATTTTTAAAATAATTTGTGTGTGTGTGTGTGTGTGTGTGTGTGTGTGTATGTGTGTTTGAATTTTTTTTTTGTAATTTCTATGTGCAAATTCAAAGGTCAGAGTTTCCTTCCTTACCCAAAAAAAATTTGTAAAATTTTGTCACTTATAAACGCCATACACTTTTATCTTATCTCTAATCGGGAACTTGTCAACACGTTTTGATATACGGCGGACAGGTCAAAAAGTTCAAATCTCTGATTAAGAAATAGTTTTATTCTAAATTTCACGTTATAAGTAATACTTGTGTAAATCAGAATAATTTAACATAAAATTTGCTAATTTTCCAAAAATAAAGTGTCACAGATGTATATTTTATTTTTGCAAGATTTTTAAAACCGAGAATTAACTTTTGTTTACAAATGTGTCGATCGCTTAAAAATGGCGGCAAAATTGAAAAAAAGTTTCAAACATTTATATTCCAATCAATATAATTTCTGTTTGAAATAAACCAGAGAGTATTTTGTTTACTGGAAATAGTAAATTTAATCATTTAGGTTTCAATTAAAACTAAAATAAAAGTTTCAAGAAAAATGTTCATTTTTAAAAGTTAATTTTAGAATTAACTATGCAGTTTTTTCACGATTTAGTGGAAGTACCTAGTTTAAATTATACTACTTACTCGTAATGTTTAGTCACGGCACTATTTAGAATTAGCGATACTATATTATCTTTGAAATTATTAATACACTATTAATATATAAAAGAGTAGTTTCAAATTGTTTCTGGCTATTTATTTGATACATTCGTACCTCTTTCAGAACTTCTAAAGACTTCTTAACTTGCTAAATGGTTTGCAATATTAAGTTATAAACTAATGCATAAAGTGTTGTACATTAAATTTAAGACAACTTGTTGCATTCACCCCTCAACTCTAAATATATCTTACTTGCTTTCTTATTGTGGTCAATTAACTGACATCTTCATTGACATATTTATGCTACAGGGACTGGCTTTTGGATGTCTATCCATGCATCTCTACAGATCCTACGGTGAGTTTTTGTAAACATATTACAATTTGTCTATTTCTACAGGTACATATTTTTTGCAGACAGTAGTGTTTCTAACAATCAGAAAATGGGGGAGGTCAAGATTAATGTGTGCATGTGAAAAAGAGATAAGAGAATTTCTCAGAAATCAAGCGCCATCATATATAATTTGTTTTTGTACAACAATATTAAAGATCGTTCATCATACTTTTACTTTGTTTTTGCTTATAAAGTTAGATTTATCAGCTTTTTGTACTAATTTATTACTCAAATGTTATAAATGTTGATAAATCCTTATTAAGTTCATAATCTTGTAATTCAGGCTTAAATCAGATATTTTTCTGCTAGATTTTTCGAGTTACAAAACTTTTCAAGCTTTGTTTAATATTTTGTTTTTAAACAAAATTCTCAGGTTTGCACATCTTACATTCTCCTGCTGCGTCTATCAAGCAAAAACTTTTAATTTTGCATTTTTTAAAAGTAGCCAATGGTCTAGTGATTTAAACATTAGCCTGTTAATCTACTTATCTAATGTTTTATTTCTCACAAAACAAAAACAAAAAGAAAACCCAGCAATTATACCATTTTGTAAAAGTAGTAGGTATTTTTAATGAACGCAGAGAAAGTTGTTTGATTTTCGATTCAAGATTTTTCTTTTGATTTTCTTGGAAATAAACAAAATGTTTTCTCTTCTCTGCTCTTTCTACATTTCTGAAATTTTATTTCATCATAAAAACATATTCTGATGGATAGATGAAAATATATTTTATTACTTGAAAATAAGAGTAAGGCTTAACACACAATAAAATGTTATTTATGGGTACATTTTTAAAAATCTAGATCAGAACCTGGCAGTTTGATAGTTGCATTGATGAAGCTGTCACGGCTCAGTCGTGGAAAGACTGGTTTACATATACCTGGATCTCCAAAACAAAGCTAATAACATTTCATCACCACCAAGTAGATTTTCTCCGATTCTGATGAGCAGCCATAACATCAATGAAATTTCTTGCCACGAACACCTCTTGGGTTTAAAGTTCACACCAGACCTCAGATAGAACTCGTATATTCATGCCATTGCTAAACATGAATAGAAGAATGATTGGTTCCATGTATCGCGCCATTTTATTTTTAGACACTCACTCGTTCAATCTAAGTAGTCTGCAAAAGTTAGAAACTTTTGTTTCTACATGCTGAAACTACAAACATCTCAAAATAACTCTAGTCGCTTGAAGGACTTTAAGTTTTTGCGTTCTGCTTTACTTTTCCTTGTTAGACCCTTGATATTTCCTGACATGTTTACGTGCTACTTCGCCATTTGACATTCATATGACAGAAATGAATATTATTATTCATATCACTAATTCTGCAAAGTTATTTTCTCCAGTTTTGTTTATACCAATTTACTCAAACAATAGCCAGTCTTCTGAAGTGTGTAAGATCAATATTGGCATTTCCTGAGGCCCTTTCTTCAGTCCTACTCTGTTTATATTAACGGTCTGTGCGTTGTGGTAGATATCCGCTCGGAACACGAAATCGAAGAGCCGAATTCGAATTCTAGTTGAATTCGTTGCATTCACTTACGCGCAAATACCCTTGTAAAGGTATTAATCTGTATCTTCCCCCACCTCTAGGTTAAATAGCAGGATAGATTGCGTTCTATAACCTTGTTTGGCAAACGTTTTTCATACGTACAACAGGAATTTTCAGAAGGCACAAATAGAAGTATAAAATAACTGAAATTTCAAAATAAGGGAGAAGATTTAAAGAATTGTAAACACTTTCATCCGGGTTTATATGATCTTAAAATATATTTTCTGATATGTTTACATCCGGACATTACTTCAGACCTTTCATTTAGTAAACTTTCTCGTTCGGGAAATAATATTATGGCTAATTTCTCTTGGCACAATCTGTAGACATTATCACCTTTGTAAGTTATGGCCTTTTAATGATCTATTTAAAATTTCAGTCATTGTGCCTTCTGAAAATCCCTGTTGTACGCCTGTAGATACCGAAAGTTTAAAACCAAGGTTGCGTAATCGACTGACTTTCAAACTGAAATATTTTAAAGTTTTACAGTATATTTTGAGAACTTTTTAATACAACTTTATACTGGTTTAATTTAATTCTGACCAATAACTGGTTTTAGCATAGTTTGAGGATGCATTTTCCAAAGTTTAGATGACCAGAGCCTGGCAGTTGATCTCTTCACTGACTTAGCTCTCACAGCTCAATTAGGGAACAACTGGTTTGTATCATTCATTATCCCCGAAACAACGCTAAGGCCTCATCACCACCGAGCAGACCTTAAATTTACTCCAGTCTTGATGAGTGGCCATGCTCTCAAGGAGTGCTTACGGTATATCACGTTGAATACACCGGTTCTCGTTCGATCACCGAAGTTAAGCAACGTTGAGCCTGGTCAGTACTTAGATGGGTAACCGCTTGGGAATACCAGGCGCTGTAAGCGTTCAGTGACGGATGTGCGTTGTGGTGCAGTAGATGTCAGCTTGGAAAGAGAAATCAGTGAGCCGAGTTCGAATTCCAGTTGAGTACCCTGCATTCACTTAAGCACTGGTACCCTTGGAAAAGATATTAATCCGTCACTTCCTTCCAGTTATGGGTTAAATAACAGGATGGGGCCTTGAAGCAACCCATCTAGTGCTTGTGTCACAATAAAAACACTCTTGGTAGCCCTGGCGAAGCATCAAGTATTCTGCTATTTGACAAGATTGTGAATTTCGCTACAAAACTGCGCCAGGGTTCCAAATGCACCGAGAATACTGGAGGGGTGTAGTGAGTTCTATCTCGGCCAATGGCCGCGGGACGACGACGACGAAGGAGTCCGAATAAAATAAAACTGAAGTACTACTGCAATATCTGAGATAATACTGCCAAGTACTCACTGTCCAGCTTTGACAGAGTTTAATAGTGATTTAGCGGCATTGTCCAGGATGAATTATTTTTCGCCCTGCAACCCCTTTTCCACAGACAAAATATTTCTAAGCTTTTACTATTCTATTGCGATTTCACTGACAAATGTTCAGACGAGTTGGTTCCACAGTTCACAGCTAGGACCTATCATGCCACGTACATTGTGTGAAATCATCCTCATTCTCTTTGCTTTGGTGAAAAGGATGTCCTACCCAGTGTCTCCCCTAGAACTTTGTGGAACAGACTCCCAAAAGGATGCTTATTCAAATATTAAAATCTTAACCTCTTCAAGTCTAGAGTCAACTGTTATCTATCCTACATCTCTTTATGATATGCACCTCTTCTTCTTCCTTTAAATTACTTGCGACAATCTCATTCATCAATCCTCTACTTTGAGTGGCTCTTGGGCCTTGTATAGGTTGTGTTATACTCTATTAAATTCTAATTCTCATCAGACGAATTTTCCTTAGTCACTCAAAGACACTCGTTCAGCTGCACGTCTTCTCAATCTTCATCTCAAAACGGATAGCTCTCATCACTAGTTTTCATTTGACATAAGTTAAAATTGTTATATCTTCATTTTTATGCTTGAAGATCAGCACCCGAAATGTTTAAGTACATCAGTACCATCGTCAGTACAGTAGTGTCCAAGACTGAAGTACTAGTAACATTTGCGTAGTCGCCAACAACAATGGTAAAATTGAAGCCCAGATGGAGAGCAAGGATATCTGTCATAGAATAAAGCCGAAACTTCTGGACACACTAGCACGGTTGATGTTCCTTTATACATTCGAGACTCTCTTAAAGCAAAGGTTTCAGGCAGTGAAAGTGAGATGCTTCAGAAGACCCTTTCTCTTTTACAAAGACAACATAAATGAAAAAGTCATGAAAACTATCAGACAGCATGTTGGTCGGTATGAAGACCTTCTAATTACAGTGAAAAGAATGGAATACTATGACCACGTGAAAAGACATGACTGGCTCTGAGAAACCATCTCTCAAGAAACAGTACTGTGAAAAAGATGACGAAATAAAAAACTAACGATACAGACAGGCATCACTGAGCAAACATAGGAGCGTTAAGGAAACTCAGGCTCTAACCCATGACCTATATATATATATATATATATATATATATATATATATATATAAATAATACCTAAATAGACTCTGTAAGTATGTAGGCCGTAAATTTATACTAAAATAAACCTTCAAAAAAACCACTAACAAACAGAACCTAATTCCGTTACAATCCGGTGCACTAAGGCGTCGGATAAATGGGGAGAAAAAAAAGAAACCCGCGGAACAAGAACAAAACATTCAATACTCCGCAGCAAAGAAAAAAAAAACCAAACGGAACTAACCACAAGAAAAAGTGCTCGATACAAAGTACAAAAGAAAATATACAAAAGTAGAGCAAAGACACACATATGTGTATGTATATATATATATATATATATATATATATATATATATATATATATTGTTACGAGGATGCATTTATATATAAAAATAATATTAATAATGTATAACAAGTTATAGTAAAGGACATTATTGAGACCTACCTGTTGTTACAAAAAAAGTTTAATTCATAAAATAGTCGTAAAAATAGAGAAATTAGGAATAGAACGTTTTGGAAGGGTCTAGAATGTTCCAGTAGAATCTAGAGAGTTAGAAAGGTTCTAGAAGTATGCAAATTAGATGTTAGCTCCCATAAAAATAGGTTTTGGGCATGGAGCAATCAGTTGATAGCAGGATGGGTTGATCTTTACAGCTCCTGTAGTTTCAGAATGTATATCCAGCCGAAAGAATCCCTAAGTCGACGACAAAAAAACTAAAACTTGATAAAAGGATGTGCTGACCTCATCAGTACCGGTTTCGATTCAAGTAAATATTCCAATCAAAAGAATCTTTCTAGTCGACGACAAACAAAAACTTGAAAGAGTTGTTAAAAGATTTTGCTGTCATATCAACTCCGGTAAAAATTTTAGGATCGAAATCCAGCCGAAATAATTTCACAAACAAAATCTGAACAACTAAAACCTGAAAAAAAAACCTTATAGAACTATCTGGGTAAATACATATTTTTTGCCTTTTTCATTGATCAAGCCAATAATTAGTCTCTATATACACGTTTAAGGATTTCTAAAAAGTATAGCACTTAACTTCCCCGCCAACTTAACGGGTAAGATATTTGACACTTTCCCTCCCCTTCTCTTCCTCGTAACACTTCACCGAGCAGTAGTAAACTATACGTTTTCTATGTCTCTTAATTGAAATGCCAAACTGTATATTAAATATTTTTATCTAATGTTTTGTGAATTAAATATGTGTCTGTATTTTAACTCTGAGATTTACTCAATCATTTTTATTTTTCCTTTTGTTACACTAACACGTAACATAAATGGGGGCTCGTCCGGGATATACCGTAGCATAAATGGGGGCACGTCCGTCTCTATCGTAACAATATATATATATATATATATATATATATATATATATATATATATATAGGGTTGCAAGTCAAAACGTACAAACTCAAAAAGCCCAAAAGCAAAAAGATCCAAAGATAAAAAGGGGCCTAGGACAAAAAACTATAGACTTTTTTTTATCTTTGGACTTTTTTGCTTTTGGATCTTTTTGATTTGGACTTAGCACTATATATATATATATATATATATATATATAACAAATGCAAATGAGCACTTTAAACAAATCTTAGTGCAAGTTGATTAGTCAGTAGCTGAATGGCTAATAGTTCAACACAAATGCAAGCAGGACAGAAATCCCATGCTTAAGTGTAAAATGAAGGGCACCATCCACATTATCGTTTACAATAAGAGTGTCCATCATATATAAACAACACGAAAGTTCAGGGAACTGAAAGTTCGTAATGCTTCTTCAAATAAAGAAAATATATACGAAATGATGACTTTTATTTCTTGTTGGAGTAATTTCAAGAGATGTGTGAGATACAGAAGTTCTTGGGTAACTTACCTGAACCAGTTGAAATCCTGGGAAGTTCTTCGTTCCTTTTCGCAAAGGTGGAGAGTGCACCTGTTGTGTCAGATTTACTTATAGGTTTAGTTGTTTGAAGAATCTTTTGGGTGTAGCGGTCTAATATTGCTTAATATTTTTGACACTGTCATGGATAGTTGACTATTTCTCACAAGTGGAATAGTCTAGGGCTTTTTTTTTATTGAACTCCAGCCTAATTTGAGCGAAGAATAACAAAAATGGACATACTTACTGCTTAAAACATATTGAACGGTAATATTTCACTGTTTTAATCAGGTCGACAAAATGATAGTCTCCAAAGCATCAACTATTTTTATATTTATTTTATTCAAGATAAGTATTGGAATTTAGTTATCAAGTTATTGCTTCTGTCGAAATTTCTGAGACAAGTTTGTTGTTAGTATTATACAATGATTCTTTCTGATCAATTACCTCCTCTTTAGTTTTATTTATTCATTTTTTCTAATACATTTCGATATCTGATAAATTGGGTAAATGGAAATTTTAAACAGAACTCTTTATTTGTCCTTGAAGAAGGCCGGAGGGTACAACAGTTATTTTAATAAAGACAAAATTAAAGAAACTATTTTGATCGTTGCATTTTATAGAGTGGTAATGTAAGTTTGCAAATAGTATGGTTGGTTAACAAATCGATAAAATGTTTCCGCTTAATCCACGAATACTAAATGAATTATTGCTATTGAATTTTTTTCTTTGCGTCAGAAAAGGTTATATTATTTTACAAGAGCCAACCAGAATTTGGGACCTTAACAGTATAATTAAAGCGTAGAACCCAAGAATTAAATACTACAGAAGCATTCTAGGCATATCCTATGCAGATTGCATCACAAATGACGAGACACAACGAGACAAGAAATAGACGCATTGGAAGACTTCATATCCACCCTCAAGATAAGAGTTGAAATGGTATGATCCAGTGCCATCCTATAAGGTACTACCGTAGGCAAATGAAAAAGGGACTGACAAGAAAAAACAGGCTGATAATGTCACTGAGTGAACAAAGATCATTCACATAAACACACATTTGTACACAAGAAATATAAAAGTGAGCTGGATATGTCCTTGGTTGCACAATACGGCCGACCACATTCGGTGATGGGATTGATGTTAACGAAATAGCGAGTATATAATAATGTTATACGACTTATTGGAATACAAAAACAGTTATCTTCCTTTATCTAACCGCATACATGCAAATAAAAACTGCTTTTGCAGTTTATGAACTAATCACGATGAAATGATGCAAAAACGTTTACATAATTATTTATTATATATATGTGAGGGGGGGGTCATCTTTGTGATAGAGAACAGTCGACAGTGTCGAGGAAATATTACTATTAGGTTGTTTGGAAAATAATATCCGATTTTAGAACAAACTTTTATTCCTAGATCAATATATTGAAAATTTAAATCGGTCGAAATAAAAACGCTGAACATCTACACTTTTCTACCATTGAGTTAAGTTTATTTATGTTTTTATGATAAAAACTTTAAAGGTTTGAATGTAAAGAAATCGTTGAATGCATTTTCTTTGCAACGGAATGTCTTTTGGCTTAAAGAATTGTCAAAATGCTTGAAGTCAGTGGCCGAGAGGTCAGGAGGATATGATGGATGTGGCAAAGTCTCGAATTCCAAATCGGTGAGCTCCTATAGTCTCATCCTGGTAACATGTGGTCAAGAATTGCCATGAAATAGAATTGAACTTTGTCGATTAACTAGTGACCGTCGCATTTTTATTAACTGAATCTGTGTTTCATTCATGTCAGTAAGCCTTGACAGTGATCTGGTTCGATTCGAGAAAGCTGTAATGGATAACACCAATGTTATCCATTACATTATCCATCCGCCAGACAGTCACAATAAGCTGCTGTTGGTACAATTTCGGTTTTTGAAACTTGAGTGTTTCGTCAGAACCAAACCAGTGAGCCGATCGTTTACGGCTGTCATAATGAATCTATTTCTCATCATAATTCATAATTCGATCAAGAAATGGATCATTTGAATTTCGCAGATACAGCATCAAACTCCCTTCAAGGCATTAAACTCTTTGACTTTCACTGAATTCATGCACAACCCATTTATAGTTTCTACATTTTGCTAATTTTCGTGAAATTATCCGGTATTGTTGAAATGCTGGCACCTATTATCTGAGACATTTTGACGTGGGTTTTGTTCGGCTAATGTTTTCATTTGTTAATTGTTAATTCCAAACGGGCGTTCTCTATCACCGTGATCGTCAAAACTCGTATTCCTACTGCGGAATTTCAGAAGCCAGCGCCTTACTCTACGATCACAAGTGGGTCCTTCACACCCCCCCCCCCACACACACACATCCGTGCGCTTTTAATCTTGACAGCAGTTTGACAAACATTGTGACCATGCTTGAACTTAGGCATAAAAAGTAAACGCTTCCCTTCCTTTTTCATGTTCAAGACGAGGGCATACAAAGGTTTAAGTTAATTCCTGAAAGAGATTGATATAAAATGAACAAAAAGGACAATTTAATCATTAGAAAAGAGTAATAAATTTTTATGCAGCTATTATAATATATTAGAACTATTATGAAGTTTATTCTAAAATTGGACATTATTTTCCGAACAACTTAATATTTCATTAATACTGTTGACTATACTCTACAACACGGATAGCACAGAGTAGTCTAGCACATAAACAACTACTATTAATTATGACATTGTAAAAGTAATATTTACTCAAGTTTAGACATAAGAAAATGTACTACAATCTCTACAGCTTACCTGCTTGACTAACTGATCATGGACTCGTACAGATTTGTCTGTTTAGTGTCCAACCCAGGATTTCTTTTATTTGTGCATTTTATTTTAGTTATTTATTTTTTTTAGAATTTGTGGGGTTTGATACATTGACACCCACATACACATACATGGTGATTCAGCGTTCACGTGATAACTTAGTTTCCCGCGTAAACGAATGCCAATAAAAACGGGGAACGTCACGTGGTACGCTAGTTAGGATTTTGTTCCGGACAAGAGCAGACATGTTTCCCTAACTCACAAAAACACTCGCGCACTAATTGCGGGTAGCAATTAGGGGCGCATTTTTTTATTTCTCACCAGGGAAAGAACTTCTCTTTCCTTAATTTTATGCATGCTGTCAACCCTATGTAACTTTTGTTAATATATTGTTTTTCTTGTTACTTTCGCCTACTCGTTCTTTCTTATTGCCTGTTTTATTTCACCACCCAGTTACGTCGAGTCGACTCGTAAATCTAAATTAGTAATGGACGCTTCGTCATCTACAAATTTATGTTTATATAAGACATATTCCGTAGATACTTTCATTTACGTAGCAAGTCCATTCAGAACATTACTGATTATGGTTCTCCACAACTCCGTCTTTTGAAGGTCTAAGTAATTTTAAAATCATTTATTATTCCTTTTTGGGCCTCTTCTTCTGTCCCTTCACAGACGTTCTTCAAGTATGTCACTCGCTTCGTTCCATCTGTTTCTCTTCCCTTCAATATGTTCTGTGAGTGTTACACTTACTCATCCTTCTTATTAAATACACGCTAAAACGTTAACTAATTTGAACACTCAAATAAAGAACTATAGAATGTTTTAGATACATTTTTAAAACAAGTATTAATCTTGAAATGTTTATATATTGAATGTTAGTGTTCCAATGATTAAATTATGTGATACATAAAAGGACTACGGTTTTTATATGCTCTGTGTGTGCGTGTGCTTTCCGATAAAAAGCGAGTTGGACTTTGATGGTTTTTTTAAGTCATTAATATAGGAAGTTCTTTCTTGGAGAACCGTAATTCCGAGTTTTGTTTCTGTCAAGGCGACATCTTGAAAGCAAGAGACGAAAATGGTTATTACCGAAAACACAATTACTAAAGCGCCATCAACAACTTACCACGACTAGAAATACTCGACAAGCGTCATGAACAAGAAGTGACCTTCCATTTTCAAATCGACACTGTTTTGAAAATCTGAAGCTATGGGAATCATTATAATAAAAATGTGACTCGTCTTTCTAACAGACACTGCGTGCACAAAAATTGCAGTTGGAACTTAGTATGTAGGTTGGGCGTTGGTGTTTTTTATTAGGGATTCAGAAAGAATATCTGTAAGCAAATTCTGGTGCAAACTAATGAAAAGATTAAACTTATTCCATTAATTGTGTAAATCAGTACACGTACTGATCTACCGACCAGCAGAGATATGCATACAATCGCACACACGTGTGGATGCATAAGAAATTATTGTTTAATCGTTAAGTGCACATATTTGGACTTGTTTTTAGGTTATGAATTAATGTTTTTGATCTATCAAAGAAGAGATACATGTATGAAAACACTACACTACACTACACACACACACACACACACACACATGCATAAATATCGTTCACGAAAAAGTTATTGACACGGAAAATAGAATCAACTGTCAATGTTCGAATTTCAGTTAAATTTCATGTCTTGGTTACGTGCCAATGTTTAAATATCTGTGAATAATCTTCCACTTCATTCAATGACGTTGTCTGTCCTTTTTTTCCCTCCGTCTGCTTCTTTTACCTAAGGTGGTAACTTGCAGGATGGTAGAGGAAAAATTGTTGGCTCTTGTGACATATCCAATTGTCCATACCCTTTTAACTTCCTTTTCTTCATGATGTTATAACCACTTCCGCATCCACCCAATTCTCCTATAGGGAGCGGGTTAATGTTTCTTTAATTCGGCCTTGGATCATACTTAACCGAACTCCCTACAGCTTACAGTTTTTATACAGATTATTCATCATCAGAGGGTTGGAATCAGAAGGTTGGAGACTGTGTGAATTAATGTGAACTGGTGGAAGAATAAAATATACATTTTTCATGTTAAAATAGAAATTTATTAAAAGGAAAGAATAACAAGAATTCATAGAAATTAATGTTCAATGAGAAAGTTGAAGGTATCAAGCGTTCGTAGAAATGTTCTTGTAGTAGTAATTAGTTGAAAGAGTTTATGCGTACGTATGTATGTATGCGTGAGCGTTTGTTTGGTTTGAATGTCTTGGAATGGAGAAGAAGGAGTAGTGACCGGCTCCGCGAGGCGTTTTCTTCTTTAGGAGTGAAAAACGTTCATTTTTCTATTTCGTATCCAATCAAGATCCTAAATTTTGCTTTTTACACTGACTTGTGAAATTTGCCATGGTTTGGGTTTTTTCCAAAATGTTTTTAGTCGTTTGAATCCACTTTTGCAGGTGTGCAATTTTACTTTGTATGTTTTAGTTGGGTTTTTCCAAAATGCTTTTAACTTTTAATTTCCTATCCTACACTTCAGATCTTTCAACAGGCCTGTGTGCGTATTCGCGTTTGTATAGATAATACAGATTTATATTCTAAAGTGAAAATTTAAAAGATACTAATAATTAGTCTACTGTATATATTGCTTATCAAAACAAAACCACACCGAGTTAAGATCGAACTCGTTAATAATTGATAGACTTGCTAACCATGATGCTACAGTAGGCGAAAAAAAAAATGACTAATATCATAAATTACATTGTGATTTAAATTTTGCATTTTTTTTACTTGATTTTGTTTTTTGAACATTACTTTTGCGGAAACATTTTTAGCTAATAATTTTAATATATCGTTATTTTATTCTAATTATTACTGTATTTTACACGATCATTACACTTTCATGTGGTTTAACATTATCCAGTCATTATTTAATTTTGTGATGATGCAATGTCTAATTACCTTATATGGCAAGGAATGCTCGAAAATTTAATCACAGATTAAGTAAAGATTTAAGCAACTAAAATGTGGTTCTACCAACTATTAACAGAGAATGTTACAAATGAGGTACCTTAAAATACAAAGAAAATATTGCGTTTAATCAAAAATGACACATGAGGACGGAATACTACGAGGATTTAACACCTACAGGGCCAACGAAGACAAGGTGAAAATAGCGATTAATCTGCAAATGAATGGGGAAATAAAGTATCATTATGAAAAATCTCGTAAAGGAGCAAGTTTTGGCGAAAATTAAGAAGCTGTGGAGAATTCCAATCGTCCACTTTCTGAAAGCACATAGAACTTTAGTTAGGTTTTAATTTGAATAATTCTTAATTGGAATCGGAAAAGATGGGAAAGGAATTACTTCTTAGGAGTAAAAAGGTAAGAAAATATGTTGAAGTGAGTAGCTCTCTCTCTCTCTCTCTCTCTCTCTCTCTCTCTCTCTCTCTCTTCTCTCTCTCTCTCTCTCTTTTCTCTCTCCCTCTCTTTTTTTAACAAATTACAGTCCGTTAAATGTTGATCGATTTAACAATGATTCCACACTTAGCAGATGTTTCGAATTGATTCAACTGAGATTGCATTTTATGTTGCTGATCGTGGCTCGAATATTTGTTTTCGTAAATGAAGGTGCGATGTCTACGCTTCTAAATCAAGAAAATTGAAAATCAAAAGTTATAATTCAAGAAAGAATAATCCTTAGAACAGGAACAGGCACGTGCAACTTTTTCAAATAGTGGGCCGCGGTAAGTAACACCTCACTCAATAATTCCTGGGCCTGACATATAGATGACGCCACTAATTTAAAAAAAATATATGATTTTTATGAAGTACTAACCTTCAAATGGTAAGTGACAAAATTTGGGCGTAATCTGACTATTAGTTTACAAATTACAGTTATTTAAGTGAAGCTACTGTTGAAAATTTTCAAATCAATGGAAAAAAATGAATTTCATGTGTTGATAAAGTGTTGCTTTCTGATTGGGGAAAATACTGTTCAAGCAAAGCAATGGTTTGATAAGTGTTATTCGGACTCTGCTCCGTCGGACATAACGGTTAAGAGGTGTTATGCTGACTTTAAACGCAATCGTACAGACACAAATGATGCTAAACGCCCAGATCGTCCCAAATCGACAGTTGTCCCGGAAAACACTAAAAAATACACAAATTTGTTTTGGCCGATCGTAAATTGAAGTTGTGTGATAGCAGAGGAGTCGAACATATCAAAAGGCAGTGTATTCACTATTTTGCATGAACATTGATCAAGGAGAAAGCTGTGCTCAAAATGAGTGCCGTGTTTGCTCACAGTCGATCAAAAACAACAACGCGTCGACGATTCAGAGCGTTGTTTGCAACTGTTTCAACGTAACAAGAAGGAGTTTTTGCATAAATATGAGACAATGGATGAAACATGGATCCACCACTTCACTGCGGAGTCAAATCGGCGATCAGCTGAATGCAAAGCCGTTCAATGCGACTAAAGACGCAAGCATCAGAAGGCAAGGTTTTGGTCTCCGTATTTTGGGATACACATTGCATTTTTGTTCATCGATTACCTTGAGAAAGAAAAAAACCAACAATCGCAAATATTATACAGCATTATTGGTGCGTTTGTAGGAAGAAATCACAAAAAAAAAAAAACGGGCACAAATGAAGAAGAAAAAGTGATCTTTCACTAAGACAACGTACAGTCGATCGCAACGATTACAAAACTATATGAATTCCACTTCAAATTGCTTCCGCATCCATCCTATTCTGCAGATCTGGCTCTCAGCAACTACTGGCAGTTTGCAGACCCCAAAAGAATGCTCCAGGGAAAGAGATTTGGCTCTAATGAAGAAGTGATATCGGAAACTGAGGCCAAAGGCAAATCGTTCTACAAAAAGGCATCGAATTGTTAGAATCAGTGTATCACCTTAGAAGGAGACTATGTTGATGAATAAATTAAAATTTTGCCTAAAAATTGTTGTTTTATTACTTAAGCCCGGGATTTGTTGAGTGATTTGTTATAGTACATTATAAGGTGGGCCGAGCCACTAAAAAAAAATTCTGGTAATTTTTCATTAAAGATACTGCAGCCATTTCCCCAACGAAAGACCTTGCACATAAGCCAACAAAAATACGGCTGATATCGTACACTGGTGATAGAATACTTGTTAGGAGAAAGACAAACATAACCGTCAAAAGAAAAGGTTCGTTACACAAACTATGCTTTATCATAAAGACAAAAGCCGTCCAAACGATACTAGGGGGAAACACGTGTGAGAAACTGAACTTAATTAGGCGGGTAAACACTAATCAAAATTTGAACAAAAACAACATAACTCTGAACAACAAAAGAAAATGTAAACGCCGGGCCAGATAATCCGTTTTTTTTTTCTTTCTTTTTTTGGCCAGGAATAAACAAAGATTTTGAGAGTATTGTCCAAAATCGTGACGTGCGTTACCTACAGGGATGCAAAATCAAATTAGCCATCAAATACCAACATGACCATGGCGAAAAGTAGCAGGAGATCTGTAAGACATGATAATAAAGATTTCCTAATCCTAGTGGATAGCCACTCAAACTATCCGGATCTCTACCAGATGCCAGCAAAGACTAGTAAAGCTGTGATCAAAGCAATGCAACATAGCTTCAGCCAATTTGGAGTTGCTAAGGAAGTATTCTCAGACAATGGCCCATGTTTTTCGTCAGCATAATATATGCATTTCACAGCTGTAAATAAATTGTCGCTAGACTCCGAATTGTAAATTGTCCTATGATATCTAAGTAGTAATTTTTTATCCAAGGTTGTTACGAGTTTGCAAATCGTGAAGAAAAAAAATATTCTTATTTCGTATCCACCACAATCTCGCATAGAAACTTGCATTAAGTCCTTTTGCAAAAACTCTAGATTCCATTGGATAAGAAATACTACTATGTTTCTTTAGGACAATTTAAGAATCGCTGCTTACGCGACAAATTACCAATCGCTTGATTTTCACTAATCAAATTTCGTGCACTTTCGGTAGAAAAGAGGCTCTAACTAGCTTCCTTGATTTAAAAAAAACCTCACGTTTTGATTGGTGAATTCTATTCAATAGAAATTTCGGCACGAGACACAAAGTTTTCCCCGTGCAGTAAAGTTGAACCACCTTGATGCGTATATAAACTCTGAGTTTCGTCTCATCAACCAGTGAGTTTTCAATTGCCGTAGTTGTTTTTCTTCGGCAGTGTTGTAATTGCGCGAGGCTTGAGTTACTGAAGTGTGTTAATTGTCTACGTTGAATATTTATTTGTCTACGTCCGTGTATTGTTTTACTTGTTTATACTGACTTTTTTGTGTTTTCGTGCTGTGTTGAGAACACTATGGCAGAGTCTCCTCAACCGAATGTTTCACCGGTGGAGTCACCAGCTGTTTGGTCAACAACTGTGACCAAAAAGACGCAGTGCATTATGAAAAAATGCGTCTGCAGTAGAAGGACTTCATCGACGGCAATGAATTAGTATCCATTCCAGAAACACTGGACGCAGTCACAGCGAGAACAATCTCCCTGCTGACATCCGATGTGAAAACTCACAAGATTACGGTGTCAGGAGAAAGGCAATGGAGTAGGCTCTCAAAAGCCAGCAGATTGTTGCCAAGATTTTGGCTAAAAGATCGAGATTAATGTGGAACGTTCTACTAGAAACAGAATTTGAAGCAAAGATGCTAGCAGGAAGTATTCTCATAACGAAAAATATTCGCTTACAAACCGAAGATATGGGAACACGAAGAACCAAAATAACTGTCTATGGTGTTCCGTTGGACATTACTACAGATCATGTGAGAGGATTCTTCGTTACTTTTAGAGCTGTGGACGAAGTCACCCGTGTCAAAAGTAAAGCAGGAGTGATGACTGGAGATTTCTGCATCCAGGTGACACTAAATAGGCAGGAATTCCAAAAGGTCTCAAACATACTTGTGTGCAGGGGGCGGAAATTTTTATAGCAGTGGAAGCCAGGAATGTCGAAAATTTATCCGTTTTCAGCTAAATTCGACTAGAAATAAAAACCCGCAAAGATAAAAGGGTAAAAATGAAACGAGGGGAAGAAAAGAATAACGTTAAGAGTGGTCTTGTTTAAAATAAAGATGAAAAATTTATTCACATAAAATTGCAAATTATTCCCTTTGCGGGCATCCTACAACGCCGATTAACAAAGCAACAGCGTACACGCTGTTCACATAAACAGAAAAACAGAATTTTCATCTTACAAACGGCCGTTTTAACAAACGACTACCATTAAAAAGAAAATATACAAACGAGTAGTACTTCCTAATAATATGGGCAGCACATACAATAAGTACAATAGGAGGTACTCACATTATAAACTGAATTTGAAGATCAAAGGTTATCACCATGGTATACAGCAAGTCACTAACTGTACGACAATATGACCTGAACAGTCTAGATCTGCCTGTTTGAAGGCTTATAAATTCTTTAGGATTCTTTTCTTTCCAAAACGCCCATACAGAATGCGACGTTGCCAAGATTTGAGGAAGAATTCACCTCGTCGTGAATTGGAGTTCCCTCTCACAGGGTATTTCTTCAGGCTGGAAGGGCTCAGGGAATCCACTCTCAGCAGGGTTTAGGAAATCCACGTCCTCACGCCAAGCCGGCTAGATTCGAAGAGTGCAATTTTCGCGCCGGAATTTGTGAGATCAGCCCAAAGGAGCTAGTATCGCTTTTCATTCAAATTAATGGTAGTTTCGTATGTATATAAACAGGCCCAAACTAAATTCAGTAATAGTGTAAGTTACAATATAAGAACCAAAACACAAATATGTACAAGTGGTTACATAGTTGTTGATACATAAAAATTCCAACAGGAAACCCCACTGCTGGTCCTGCAAGGCACTTGTATAAAGAGGTGGTGGCGGTGGTGGTGGCAGAGAAGACGAGCGAGCCTACCAGTAATTCAACAGAATGGACAGAGGTTGTGAGGTGGGGCAAAAACTCAGCTACCCCTTCTCCTCCTCCTCAGCAAAATGTCCCACCTAAGAAGGCAGTGTCCCTTGCAAAAAACAAGGCACAGAAGGTTTTCCCCAAAGAAAAAGAAGCAGCTGGAAATGCAGAAAAAGGAGCCAGAAAAGGTTCCTCAAGACACAGAAAAGAATTGCAACAAGGAGGTTGAGGAAATGCTCTCACCGTTCCTCTTTATTTAAAAGGGGGAGGGAAGATGAGGAGGAAGGTGTAAAGGCAACCAAGAAAGGAAAAAATCAGAACGAAGCAGGGAGGAAAGGGCCCCGGTTGCCATCAAGACCCGATCCGCACCTGCTTCGCCTGTAAAAAGGATGGACGACAAGGTAAGGAGTATCTCTTCTTCCCCCACTAGAACTCCTTCAACTCCTTCCCTAAACCCTCCTCTCACTCGTCCCAAGACAAAGGAAAAAATAAAAAAAAACTTAAAAAAAAAAGAGAACTTTTTCGAAGTGGATAGACAGGCCCTTGAAAGAGACCTACCTCCCCAAAGGAGGTTCTTATTAAGGCCTTTATTTAGATGCGCCTCTGTGCGTGGAAAATCCACAGAAGACCCAAGCAACTTTCCTGACGCCCCCGGGATGATCATTCTCATTAAAAACTCGGGGGACAGAGGTCGGCAGTGGCAAGTCTCCGGGATTTGATGGTCTACCCTATGAATTGTACTTGAGGCTGTCGCACATTTTTGTACCGAGTTTGATAGTGGTGTTCAACAACTGGTTCTGGCAGGGGCCCTTCCCCAGTTGGATTTCCAGGGGTGCGATCACGCTGTTGAAAAAGGTCAAGGGTGTTGGAAGGGACTTAGATGATTACAGACCCATAACTCTGTTAAACACAGAGTTAAAGATTTTAGCCAAGAACCTGACGAAGAGTTTGCAGTCAGTTGCCGAGATTCTGTTGAGACCTGAGCAGACGTGATGTGAACTATTCAGAGCAACCTGCGTCTGATCCGCATGATCATAGAGGGTGTGAAAGACGACGAGCAAGCCGCACTGATCGACTTAGATCAATCCAAGGCATGTGATAGGGTTCCATCGGTATGTGGCAGCTGTCCTGCAGGCTGCCGGATTCAAAACTGACTTCTGCAAGTGGATCAGCCTGCTGTATTACTCCCCCAGTGCTGTGGTACAGGAAAATGAAAGGCAGTCGAGCGCTTTTGCGCTGTCTTGGTTGGTTTGTCAGGGTTGCTCGCTGTAGCCCCTACATTACACTTTAATGATGGAGCCTCTCCTTCGCTGGCTAATGGACAGAGCGTGCAGTTCGGCCCTACGCGGAATCGCTGTCCCTGGTGAGGCTTGAGCCGGGGTTTCTGCTTATGCCGATGTACCCATTTTCGTGTCGTCCCAGAACGACATTGAGGTGGTAGAGAAGGCGCTTGAACGGTAAGAGAAGGTGACAGGGACCAAGATTTACCGCGACAAATCTTCTGGTTACGGTTAGATGCATGGAAGAGCGTTGCTCTCCCAGTGCCCTTCAGTTGGACTGACGGACCCGTCCGCATTCTTTGAGTGTGGTTCGGGTCAGATCTTCAGCTGGGGAAGAATTGGTCAGAGGTACTGGCAAAGGTCGGAGCGTCGGTCGCGACTTGGCCTTGACGGCGGTTGTTAGTGAAGGGGAAGGCTGAGGCGTGTGTTACATACGTCTTTCCCCTCACCCTTTACCGGTTGTCGGTACTCCCTCTCTGTAGAGACCGTTGGAAGGCGATCGAGCGTGTGTTGTCCAGCCTCTTATGGAGTGGAAGCAAGCGTCTGGTCAACTAAGATGTCTGCGTCAAACGTTCATGTCAAGGGGTGCTGGGAATTCCACGCGTGACGAGTCATCGACAGGCCTCGAGGTTGGCTTTCCTATGCCACGTATTGATAGAGAATTCGATTTTGGAGAAGAGTCTTAGGAACGCCTTCCATAGCCTTACTATCACTCCTCCCGTTTCGAGGGCTGCGCGCAGACGTAAACCCCGAAATCAGTCGAAATTCTTACTCGAGTGTCATCGGTGTGGCCTTGGTTTAGAAGAAACGGCTGCGCACGCCTTCTACCATTGTCCTCAGATGTGCCCTTTCTGGGACTATGTCGGCGAGTTGACGGCTCGCATTGTCCCCGAACAGCTCGTGTCCATCGTATTCTAGGGGGAAACGGATGGTGTTTCTCACGTTGATGACCGAATGGCGATTTGAACGAGCGTTATTCTTATCAGCATCTGATTAGATTCTTTGAGCATCAGCTCAAGATGATCAGATCTGATAGAAAGTGTATGATATCGAAAGATTTCGGCAAAGGTGGGTAACTGTAGCAAGTCTGGTTCGCGTGAATGGGGCCAATCTTGATTTTCCTTTTTAAGTCGCTTATGGTACAACGGAGCAGTTTCCTTTAAAATCTCCCCTGGTTAAGTTATACCTCTTTTGTGTCCCTTCTTAATGTTAGTAAATGTTGTTCCTAGCCTGTTCCTGGTTTTCTCTTTTGTTATGATCCACGTGGAGATTCCTAACCTCCCTAGTTTGTTTTTGGCCCCGCTTTTTCATTTTGACTTTGATCTCCTCATTCCATTGTTTATTTTAACCTTTCCCTTTTCCTTGGCGAGTGTGCTACTTGATTTCGCGTTTTGGCGGAATACAGTAGCCACTCTGAATTTTTGTTGGGTGGACGGGTTTTACTAACATTTGTTTAATTTAGTTTGAATATTTTGTTATATTTTTGTTTTGGGCTTTTCATCCACTCCCCTTTTCATTTTCGTATCATTAAATTTTTAAATATATTTTTGTAATGTAGTGCATATAAATAAAATTTTTATCGTATAGGATACAAATCCTATATTATCCTTTGACATCTCGGCCCGTGCTGGTTCGCTGACCCTGGTCCGGACACTGCTGCGATGATGATGACCGGAACCTGAGTGGGTTGATGCTGTTGAAACGGCACCAATTATGACGACGCTTTCTGGCCGCTGGTTGTGGTGATCCCGTCACAGCAGCTGGTTCTCAAGGCGTCTATTATAACGATGAAGCTTTCTGCCCACGCTGTGTTTTGATCTCAGAAAGTCACGTTGAATAACCCGGTAACCATCTCTCTACCATATCAAACCAGACCAGGCATTTGTACACACTTGTGTTAAAAGATTTTTTTAAAATATGGCACAAAAATAAATAAATAAGTTCGAAGGCACCTGGATGAGTTACGAAAGAATGTCTTTATATAGATAAAAATAAATTAAAAGCAGAATGTACAATCGCCGAATTTCAAAGTTTACAACGGAGAGAAGGATTCGTTTAAAAATAATCAGAGCTTCAAATGTTCTAAATAAAGATAAGTCTTTTCGAAGTTTCGTCAAAAATAATCAGAGCTTTCAATTTTCAAAAATGATCAGAGCTGTCAACTCTCCAAATAAAAACACGTCTTTTCAGCTTTTATCAAATTTTGCAGAGATAGTGGCGACGTCGGCGGTGGGGGTCGTTTGGTCTTTGTCGCCTGACAGCTCCGAAAAATACGCACAATTTGATTTTTCTCACTGAGTCTCGACTTTTTATAGTTGTCCCCAATTCTCTTATGGAATCTATGCGACTCAAAGCTTTGACCAATGAGATTATTTTCCACCCACACGATTTAAGGGGGAGTTATGGGTCAACGAATGAAATATCAACACCTCACATGAATAATGTCTTTTTGTTTTCTTCCTTTCAATTACATCATCTATTTTTCTGACTTTAGAATCTGTTCTCAGGAATAATTTTGAGGATTTAACCTTACCTGACCCCATCAAAGTTTCTGACAAGCCTGAAACAATATTTCAGCCAAAGTTTGCTTTTTCGATTTTACTAGCGGGCAAAGCTTCCGCTTTATATCACACAATGGCCGACGGTATGATGAACCCATTTGATCTGTCGCCTAAATCTGCGAAAGTGTTTCGATCAATTCACTCTCCAGCGAGTTTCCCAGGATTTTTTTAAAAGAATTTCGTAATATTCATTTTTTCACAATTTCTTAGCCGCGTTCATATTGCGATCGACGATAAATAATTTTAATCATCTACTATGTTTATTTTTTCTCTCCACTCATATTGTAATCTGCAAAATTAACAATACCACTAGTAACAATTTCCCTCACTCCGTTGTATTAAACAAAAAATATATATATATCCACGTGGAAATAGGGTTACAATCCAACAATTAACTAAAATACCAAAAGTAAAAGCACTCCCGCAAAAATGTATCAGAACGACTGAAAACATTTTGGAAAAACCCAGACCAAGGCAAATTTCACGAGTCGGTGTGAAAATGAAGGTTCTGGATTTTGATTGGATTGGAAATAGCAAATTAATTTATGACCCCGGTCAATTTTTCTTAACACCTAAGAAAATGTGTACGCAGTTTTGATCCAGTCACATGACTAGATTCCATTACTTAACCACGTCTCTTGATCAGTCAGTTTGATTTGGGAGCGGTAATCTGAAGGACCTCGTTGCAATGTGACGAAAGAAAATTTAATTTGCCGACCCAGACGTAAAGGGCGCGTCACAGATTCGTTCTCCTCTCCTTCCAATTTTCCTTCCTTCGTTTTTACTCACACACACCGTCAAAGAAAAAACAACAACAAGATACTTCAGCTGACTCCTAGAAACTAAAGTCCGCTAAGTACAATTTCTTTTATTGCTTTACCTTCCTTTTTATTTTTTCGCCGGCAATAAAAATCAAAAGAACACAGACTTTATTCGTAACCTTTTTCATCTTCCTACATTACTATAGTGGGTTATCCATTCTAGTGGAGAGTAGTTGTATGTTGTTGCAGATTAACGGAATTCAGCCTCGTTGTAGATAGCCCACTATAAGTCATAAAGAAAGGTTATAAACCAAGAAAAGCAAATTGAGTTTAGAAACAACATTTTATATATACACATATCAATTAAGGTTTTACAATTAAAGTAATTCTTTAAGTATGAATCCAACGGACGTTAAAATGTTCATGGCAATAAATGCTGAAAAGAGAGATTTTGCGTATGAATGTAGGAGCGTTGTAAATTAGGAATGTCTTTGATGTAACCGCTCCTTTAGTCGGTAAGTAGTTTTGAGACAGCGAAGGATAAGATGATAGGGAAGGGAGGCGAGCAAAGTAATTCGATTGACGTCGGTCAAGGTAGATACTAATTACATTCGTCTCTCTCGAGTCTGTCTGTGTGTATCTGTCTGTCTCGGCTTTGTATATCCTTTTTTTTTTTTGGATCGCAGCAGATCATTTGGGAATTCACACTCGTATTTGATTCTGGGCTTCCCATTGGCCGATAAATAAAATTCGCGTAGGCTCGCGAACTGGAATTTGATATTTAATTAATTTTTAGTTTTCAGCCGGAACATCTGCATGGAGCCGGGGTACGCACCGAAGTGTTTTGGTCATTTTTGCTTTTTGGTCGTGAGAGTGTAAACATCCGGTCCCTCGCTTTGCTCGGTATCACCATAGTACACATTATGCTACTATCAACTATAAACTCTGAATTTCTGTAGAACATTTAACTACTTACATTTTCTCTTTGAACATTTAACTCATACAAAATAATTAATTACATACATTTTCTCTTTGAACATTTTCTTCTTACACATTTATGTTATTCTGTTCAGTAAATACAATTTCACTTATTTTACAAATTCATTATTTCTGTTTAGTTAATAAATTTTTTACTTTAACATACAATTGAAAATATTTTATCCATCCACATTGCAGCATCCAACCTTCAACCTTCTGACATTTTAAATTGTGGGGACTTCGGTTGTGTTTGGCAGAAGGCCAATGTGATAAGCGTAGCCGAGGCCTCTGCAATCCCCTTTTTTAAGTTCTCCCTGCGAATTTGTGGTATTATGGCATATGTAGGATTGTAAGATGATGGATGAATTTTTGTGGTAAATGAAATTGTTAAGAGTGATTGGGTCTTGAATGTGATTACCTGAAAGGATAGACAGTGTCGACCAACCTCAACCCACCCCCTTTTCGGCCTTGTGCCAAATGTTTTGTAATTTTACAAAAATAAATATTGTGAGCTTTCAATTGCCTCAAGAGTCCACGCCAGTCAGCTTCACCAATTCGAATGCGCCAACTCACTCATACTTTAAGACTGACAAGCTGAAATAACTAACTTGAACATACACAATACACATATTTCTTATGAACTTCTAATCATCTAAGACATTCACTCAACAAAATGATTCAATTGTCCTTGGAACACTTAAAAGGAAAGAATATTTTAAAACAATTCCTTTTCAGCTGAAATCTTGCAGTAAACTCCTTATTTTACTTTGTAAATTTTTTGTACCTGGACTCACATATCTGAACTTTCTAACGCAGCAGTTTAATCTTTTATTACGTTGTTTAATCTCTTCTCATAACTGGTTTATTCTTAATCATCACCATTGTATATTTTTGTTAAAACAATTTATATTGTTATCATAACAATGTTATTTTCCTTCGTCAATTACTTCCTAAAAAAAGAAAAGAATGTTACGTTGAATGTATATTTGTCCATGATCCAACGGTCCTCTATAGTTATCTCCCCTTATTGGAACTCTTAACGAACAAAATAGGTTTTAGCCTCTTTTTCATAGGGGACGGCGGCATTTTAAATGTGCCTATAGGTAATAAAATCGTCTGGTTAAGGTTACTCGCGTCTTGTCGATTTTTGTTGCTACAGCCCTTTTCCGACAGCTTATGGATCGCGAAAATGACTTACTTTTGACTTAAACGTTTATGTGATAAGTCTGCTACTCTAATTTATCTTTTTATTTCTATTAGTTTTTGTTCCTTTCTGTTTTACTTTTAATTTAAAAAAAAAATTCTCGTTTTCCTTTCCTTTTCAGACAGTTTTAAATCACTTTTAGCTCAGTTTTTTTTTTTTTTCTACTGGCCTTTGGCCGATATAATTGTTTAAAAAGTCGTACAAGACTAATTTTATTCATAGCTTGTAATTTATATTTTATTCCAGTTTTCAATTTACCTATTCCCGTGAGCTTCTATATTTCTAAATCTTTTTTTTGTTTTCTTGTCAATTTTTTTTCGTTTCCCCTTTCTTTCTTTATTTTACAGAAAGTAGCTTTTCGGTTTTTATTATTATTTTTTAATTTATTTAAATTCTTTCGTTTTTTCTTTCTAGTGTAACTTAGTTTTTTTGTTTCCTTTTTTTTTTTTCTTTAACCGTTTGAGGTAACTTTTTTGGTAATTATTTAAAGCGCTTTCTTAGGCCATTTCTTTTTATTTAAATATTTTTTTCTGTTCGAGTTTTATTATTTTACGAAGTTTTGTTGCAGGAAGCATCTTTTAGACTTGATTTTCCTTTCTATAGAAACTTACTTACGAAGCTTTGTTTTTCGTTTTGTTTTAACCTGGTTACATTTATTTTAGTTTTGTTTTTTTTTGTCTGTTTTTTCTTTTTACAGGAAGTAACTTTTAAAAAACTTCGTGTGTTAACAATTAACATTGTTTTATTATTGTAACTTTCTCAACCTTTTTGTTTTCATTTTATTTTTGAAACCGTCAGCCTGATATTTTTTTATCTTTCGATGTTAATTTTTGTATCTGTTTTTGAATTTATTTTATAGTACGTTGCAGGCAAGTAATTCTTATTAATGTAAGTTTAAAATTTAAACTTTCAATTCGGTAATTTGAATAAAATAATGTGTCAGCGAGGTGCATTTTATTTTTACAAGATTTTTTTTAAAACCGACAATTGGCTTCTTTCGACAAAAAAAAAAAAATGTATCCATTGAAAAATGGCCAAAAAATTGAAATTAAAAAAAAAAGTATTTTGCTCACTGGAATTAAATCTCCTTGCTTTCAATTAAAAACTAAAGCTTCAAGAGAATTTTATTTTAGGTATCGAAAATGAGTAGTAATTCATTGTCAACAATTCATGAAATATGGCATTTTTATTTTTAATAGCTATTTTTTTTTTTTGTATCCTTTTTTAGCCAATGAATTTTTAAAACCTTTTGTGTACAATGCTTATTAACTGCATTTTCTTGTTATGGGTGGCCATACATGATATTAATTAAAAGGTCATCATGTGTTTCAAAGGTTGCACTTCATACACGAAAAAAACAAAAACCGCTATAAACATTTTCAGCAGGGTACAATTCTTCATCTTCAGTTTCCCATGCCCAACGTTTCATTGAACATGGCTTTGCAAATCATCTCTTCAAAATTTAAAGCAAGTTTTATAAATTTCTAATTTAAAAAAAAAATTTGTAAAATTCACAATTTGTGGAGGTACCTTCATTAAGTTGTTTTTTTAAAAAGAAAATTATATATTATTTTCTCATAAAACATTTTCAAACGTACGGCTATAAAAGTTAAACTAAAATTCAACAAATATTAAACTTTGAAAATATTAAATTTAAAAAAATGAAGCGTACAAATAAGATTTTCAAATAAATTTGTCTTCCATACGTCATTTTTGACGGCTACTGTCCGTCATGTCAATTATCGCCTCTGATAATCCCGATAAAAAGGATACTATAATTTAAAAAAAAAAAAAAAACTCTTTACCTCCACAAATTTTCAATACCTCAATTTAAATTGAATTTTTAAAAATGTTTTCTTGAAGCTTTAATTGAAAACCAAGAGATTAAATTTATTAATTACAGTAAGCAAAATACCCTGGTGTTATTTCAAACTGAAATTATATTGATCAGAGAATCAAACTTTTTAGGTTTAAAAAAAAGTTGCTTAAATTTTCCGCCATTTTTCATAGATTGTAAACAGAAGCCAATTCTTGGTTTTAAAAAATAAACTTTGCTGACACATTATTTTATTAAAATTACTGAATTTAAACTTTAAGTTGACTTGAAACAAGAATTACTTGCTTACTGCCTAAAATATTTCAAAAAAGCATTTCTCAATTGTTATCCTTGTTATCACATCTGTCCTCGCTTTATCAAGAGGAGGTGATTTACAGTCGCCAGCCAAAAAATGCCAAGTATGGAAGATGAATTTGGTATAAATTTTATTTTCATGTAAGGGAGGATAACCCTTGAATCATGTGACCTTCTAATTATAAATATCACATACGGCCATCTATACAAACAAGATACGGGTAATCAAAATGCACACAAAATGTTTTATTTTAAAAATCCATTGGCTAAATCATTTGTATTACGCTCTTCAATTTTCGATTAGTAAATGTAGTTTTCATGCTTTAATTTCATACCCTAGCCAGAGCAATGATGGAAGAAATTTTAAAATATTTTTGAAGCTCTATATATTATAAAAAAAATGAAAATAATTCTTGTAAAAGTTCATTATTCATTGAATTTATTTCTTTTAATGCTTAATTTATATTGTTCATAAAAGCAATTGAAAGTTTATCCAAATAAAATTTAGCATAATTATTGCATTTTTCACGATTCAGACCTACTTTTTAGAAAGAAGGCTAATATTGAAGAAAAAGACGGTTGATTAGCATTCCGCAATGACTCCTGAATTTAATATTAGGCTTATTGGGGAGCAAAGTCAAATTTTTAATTTCTGGAAATTAATTGGTAGTGGTGGGGGAGGTAACATGTTAAAAAAATTTTTTTTACTAATACTTTCTAAAAATATTTCAAAATTGATTTCAGTCAATTATGAATAAGTCCTGACACTTTCATCAAAATCCAACAATTATTTGATTTTTTTTTTTTTAAGAATTTCCAAATTAATGTCTTTCACAGTCAAAAAAGTGCATTGCGTAATATTACGCTTTTTTTGACATAATAAACTGTGCGTCAGTTTAGGTCTTGCACTGACGAAAGAAAAATTTTCTACCAAAATTTCGAATGTGTTTAAAATAATTAAAAAATACTTTGATCTATCCTCTTAATGATAATATAAACATTTTGCTGATAAAGTTTTGTTTTTATTTAGTTTGGGGGCCTTTCCTTAATATGCTGTTTTCCTGGAATTTTTTTTTTTTTAGGTACCTAGGCTAAATTATTTGTATTAAGCTTTTCAATTTTTGATTGGTAAGTGTAGTCTTCATGCCTTAATTTAACAACCTAGCATTAAAGGAAGAAATTTAAATTTTTTTTAAACTTTATAAATCATAATAAAAATGAAAACAATTCTTGTAAAAATTCATTATTCATTGAAAATTTCTTTTCAGGCTGATATCCTTAAATTGTATTGTTTATAAAAGCAATTAAGTTTATCTAAAAAAAAAAAT
Organism: Ascarosepion bandense; assembly: GCA_037127315.1. Taxonomy (NCBI): domain Eukaryota; kingdom Metazoa; phylum Mollusca; class Cephalopoda; order Sepiida; family Sepiidae; genus Ascarosepion; species Ascarosepion bandense. The sequence goes on along the minus strand of JBBBDQ010000611.1, from coordinate 1,832,442 downwards.
GGCATAGTTTTATTGCATTTTTGTTTTCGTAATTCAGAGCAGATTTTCTAAACATTTCTGGAAATTACTTAGTGGGGGGGAGGGAATATTGAAGAAAATTTTTTTACTAAGATTTTCTAAAAGTAATTACTTTAAAAATGATTTCCGTCAATTACGAATAGTCCCTCAAATTTTCATCAAAATCCAACCATTATTTGATTTTTGCAAGAATTTTCAAATGTCTTTTCACAAAAAAGTGCCTTGTGTAATATTACGTTTGCTGTTATAAACCCTTGTAAAAATTGCGTCACTCATGGATGACAGAAAACAAGATTTTTCTACCAAAATTTCAAACATGTTAGAATTTTAAAATTTTATAAAATACTTTGATTTATCCTCTTCATAATAATGTAAACAATTTGCCAATAAAACTTTGTTTTTTAGTTTGGGTCCTTTTTCCTTCTTGCATTGCTGTTTGGTTTTTTTTTCTCTAGGTACCTAGTTTTATTTTTACATATTTTTGTTATTGCCATGTTTCTTTGCTCCTTCTCTAAATTTAATTTTCAAAAGGAAAAAATATTAGTGGGGCTTTGAAGTATGATCGAGGAAAGTGATAAAGATGATCCCACTAATCGCCATTTTAGAAAATGACTAAATAGACAAATTGAAAAGATTTTGTTCAGGGCCAGTCTGTTTTAGTTTACCCCTCCTTCGATAAGGCACTAATATTGACTTATCACTGGGATATTTGGCTGCCTCTCCATTGATGGGACTATCGAGACTGAGATGGACCAAGGGTTGATGAGAGGTTGTTGTTATCCTTTCCATCCCTGTTCGCTCCAGACACAGTTGTAACCAGGACTGACAATGGCTCTCTGGTTAGCAAGGCTCGTTCACGATCTTCACCGTCTCAGGGTCGATGTATGTTGTTAGAAGACCCAGTTAACTGGTGACCATGAAAACATACTAAGTTTGATCTCTATTCAGCATGTTTAAATGGACGCTATAGAGGTTGTGAGTAAATATCTGGAGGCAGTGTGTGCGCTTGTCTTCACAGATCCAGCAGGCAGATTTTGTGCTGGATATTACCCTAAAGGATAAGGCTTTTTGTCTCATTGGAATTTATGCACCCAATGTCTATGCAGAGTGGCCTGCTTTAATGATACATCAAGCCATTCTTGAAGAAATCTCATTGAGTAGTTTTAGCAGGGAATCGGAATGCCTTCCTTGACCCTGAGAAAGATTGCCTCGGAGAAAGATCAGGTGCTAACAACCTGGATGTAAAACCATTTCAGTCCTTTATCAATGGGAATGATCTTGTTGATAGATATCAAAATGAGCAAACTCAGGAGGTAGTGTGGTCTTTGACTAATAGAGGCAGCTTTGTTTCAAAGGTTAGCTCTAGCTACCTAGATCAAGTACCAGTTAAGCGTTGATGTAGGGCTTTTAGGTTGTTGAAGCTTTCATGTGATAGTTTACATGAGACATAGGCTCATCTGGTTTCATGTAAACTTAGATAAGCATAGATTTGGCTGGCTACTGTGAATTGAACACATCTTTGCTTGATGGGTAAGGTTTTTCAGGATCAGCTGTTGCTAACACTACAGTGAAAATTGGCAGGAGCCGTAGTTGAGAATAAGGAGTGGGCCTCTTTAAAAACCAAACTTAAATTGTTTGCTGCTAACTATAGATGTCAGATCAATGTAGTTAATTTAGCAGAGCAAATGGCATGTGCATAGAAAGTTGATCAGGTGATTAAATCCTGTGTTGGCTAGGGCGAAGCTGGCTTCCTTGTTTATCAAGAAGGATCAGACTCTGGTAGTTTAGGCTAGTTTAAAAAAGTGTCTTCTGAGGCAATGAACATGGCCACTAAACTGTGTGCAAAGAAAACTTGGAATGCAGTCAATTGGTATATCGAACATTGCTGGATGGGTGAACCATGACCACAGACGCAGGCATGTGAGGCATTTCGAGATTACTTTTAAGATCTTTTTAGAGTCAGCAGTCTGAGCTCAGTCACTGCCACTGAAAAGTCAAGGCCAGCTTGATTGTGATATCACAAAAGTAGTCCTATGTAGGTCTTTTGGTTAGTGAAACTGACAGTAATAAATAATTGTAAACTAAATGTCTTAGAAAACTTTTTAAAATTATGTTTAAAAAAGAAACCATGTAAGATTGTATACTGAACTTTATTTAATATTCATTCTTTTCTAAATAAAGTTGTTGCTGAATGCTGTGTTAAAATAAACATTACATTTTGTTAAAACTTAACTGAAATTTGAAAACATTTTTTAAGAATTTTAATCAGCATTGTTTTAATTTGCATGTTTTTATTTCAATTTTGACAATTCTGTAAAGTTACAATATTGTGATTATTACTCAACAATTGAATTATGAATCAGAACAAACAATAATTCAATAAACAAACAAATTACAAGTAAATGATTAAAAAAAATAAAACTGAATATAAATAAATAAATTAGATACAAATATTTAAAAATCAAATAATACTTGAAAAAATAGGTTTAGATAGAAAATTTAAAGACTGAAATTCATTTATTTTAATTGTATCAAATTTTAAAATTATAATCAGCGTTGTTTTAACTAGCATATTTTAATTTTAACAATTACTCTATAAAGTTACAATATTGTAATTATTACTTAAATACAGCAACAATGAATCTTTGCAACTATTGCATTTAATTTTCTTAACTGCATAACAGCAATAACCTAAGTATAGTATTACAGAACTTCTCTACATTTATTAACATCATCCTCTTTAACATCAATTCTAAATTCATACAAATCTAACTTTTACTGCTCTGTCACTTCATCTCACTTTGGTTCTTGTAATTCATTAAATCAATCTTAGGGCATTGCTGATTAACTGGTAAGCTCAATTTTAAAACTGATAGCATTCTGATCCTCCCCACACACACACACTCAAATACTTTCCACATCGAGATATTATACTAATCCCCATAAATTGCCAGTACTGACCAAACCTTGCCTCAAGGTGATCAGTTTAAGATTTGTTAGGTAATATGTATAACATTTTCAATTCTTTGCAATACTTGGTCAGTTCTAGAAATACATAGGTTGTTTGATGCAAAGCAGTGAAAGTTTTTAAAAATGTTAATTTGCCATTTCTTCCAGAAATGCTATTCTAAGCTTCTAATCAGTCACAGAACAGAAATTTAAAATTTTCTCTAAGTGGATTAGTCTTTATTTCTAAGCTAACAACATTTATATGGTGTTTTTACATTCATTATTGTCCACCAAATATATGCTTATATATTCTGCAACTTCTGCAAAATTAAGGCAAACATTTCTGTTTTCCTAAGTTCAATAATCCCTGCAGAAATAAATTAACATTTTGCCTTTCAAGATTAGGAGAGTGCCTTTGAGGTCAATTAATAATAATATTTCAAAATTAACTAAGATTCCAGGGCATGAAGTTTCTGTAAGGTACAAAATGGGGCACTTTGGATACTGATTCTTGATTTCTATTGTGACAAAATTTTGGGAACATGCATTTACTTACATCTTTTTGACGAAGCCAATTGTTTCTAATGCATTTTAATGTATGGATTGGGTCAAATAGGGAAAAAAGAGGTCGAGAATTCATAACTAGATCTAGATATACAATGGAGAGCTTTGGGGGACAGTGAAATAAACATGTAGCTTTATTTATAGCATTATTATCTGATAGGCTTTCAAGTATTATCAATCATATTTCCTCTAAACCAATTATGTTTAACTATGTCAAATAAGTTCTCAGCTTTAAGAAATTTACTTGGTATTGTGAGAATACACTGCTAACCACAAAAGCAAAAGCACTTTTTGCAGCTTCATTGCTGTTGTTAGATAAGCCAACAATATTACCACTCTTATCAAAATAAGGTTTTAGATGAATTTCATCAACAAATAAAGATACTGTGGTTTCCTGCACTTTTAACTTACATTTATTTTATTTTTGTTACAATTCTAAGAAAAGGTGAAGTGTTCTGATATTAAAGAATGAGTTTATTTATTAATTCAATAAAATGATTGAGTGATGAAGTCAAGTACAAATAGAGAATTTTTAACATTTATACATTTTTAAATCAACTATGAATAAAACAATTCTAAAAAATTGTTTGGCTTTTAGAATTATTTTTTATGCCTATAAAAATATTTTTATAAATTTATATTGAAAATTTCTTAAAAGTTTTTTTTTTTTAGCTTTTAAAAACTTTTGCAATTATCTTTTTAATGTACTGTGAATTACAGACATGAAATTAATCCTTAAAGTTTTTTTATTTACAATCTTATGTGTTGGAAATTGTAACAAAAAAAAATTGATTTACCAAAACACAACTAAATCACAAATCTTTAATTGACAAAAAAACACAAAATAAAATATATACAAAATATACAATTTATTCATTCAAAACAGAAAATTGAAGTTTACTACTGGCAAGTGTTACAAAGGGTAAGGTAAGATGTGGGTAGAGTATTTTTAACATGTTAGGCTAGCGAGTAGCTTAGGTGCTATTCTTGGAAATCCTCAAATGTGTATATAAAGAATAATTTTTAGTTTCATCAATGAAAGTCAAAAATTCTATTTACCAGATTTGTTCCATGAGGTTCTCTTTTTTGGGTTTTTGTTGGCAACTTTTCATGGATTCTTTCGGCTGGATATACTAATCCGCAAATCAGGCCGGAGTTGATAATGCCAGAAATTTTTTTTTTTTTTTTACTGACTAGTTAGTCTCTCCTAAAAACCTATTTTTATAGGGGCTAGCACCTAATTAGCATATTTCTCGAATTGTCTTGAATTATCTAGATTTTTCTCAAATATACTGGAATGTTCTATTTCTAATTTCTCTATTTTACAACTACTTCATGAATGAAAACTTTTGTGTATTAACAAGTAGGCCTCAGTAGAATCCCTTACTATAAATTTTAACCTTTTTGTAGACTTTAATATTTTTTATATATAAATGCATCCTTGTAACACCCCCCTCCCCATTTAAAGTAAGTTTTAAAGTTATAATGAAAAACTTTTATAATTTTCATTTCTTTTTTTTTTAAGTTATACTCTAGATAAAGCATCTGCAATAACATTTTTCCTTTCTTTAATGTTTTATATCATATTCTTGCAGGAGAAGACTCCATCTTGTAAGTCTTTGATTTTTATTAGTCATCTTTTGAAGGAAAGTTAATGGATTATGGTTGGTATAAATCAGAACAGGATAAACAGTAACATTGAGGTAAAAGTTAAAATGTTATAGCGCTGATAACACCTCCAAGCATATTTTTTTCTTTTTTTTTTCAATAGTAGAATAATCCTTCTGGTAGGTGTTTAACTTTGTTGAGAAATATCCAATGGCTCTATCAATGCAAGTTTCTTTAAAGTTTATTTTTAACATGAGGTTTTCGCTTTTAAAAACAATGCGAGAAATAAAGTTAAGACATGAATATATCTTTCTTGCTAGAAGATTTCTTAGTTTTGTGTTCTGAATTACAAAGATGTGAAATTGATTTAATCAAGTTTTAGCTAAACTTCTCTTAATACAAAAAATATACTCCGCTGAATTTAGTAGGTTTAATAAATTCTCTTTTGATCGTATGAATCCAAACATCAGATAATTCTTCCTTGCAGAAAAGAAAATATGAGCTTTTGGGCCGTTTTTTATAATTCTCTTTGCAATTTGGTACAACACATCTGTAAGGCATTGTTTTTGTTATGAATTAATGTAATATTTAAAAGAAAAATATTTAAATATAAAAACACCATGAAAAATCTAATACAAATGACTCCTCCATTCTTGAAAGTTAAAGGACTCAAAATGTCACGTGTTCTATATTCGTTAGGCCATGACTCTGTTCAGTTCAATGCCTATTTGACAGACTTCGTCTATCTCAGGGCAGTTGAAGAGGTTAGGTGTGAGAGTGCCATCACAGTTTGAGATCTGAGAATTGCTGAAACTGGTTGGCCAGGACAAAACTACAGGATTTGTGCTTGAGGCAGTCTCTCATTTTTGTCCACTTGCTGGCACTGATTTACAACAACTAGATGAAGCTGGGATTTATACCTCAACACTTCAACAGGGGTGTGATCAAGTTGCTTTGCAACAACAAAAGTGGTGGGATGCATAAGTAATTTTCAACCTCTAATGATGATGTTGAATAATGACTTGCAGATTTTAGCCAAGATCTTGGCTTCCCATTTGCAGGCTGTTCTCTCTAGTCTGATTAGCCCCAAGCAGACTTGTTCTGTGAAGAGTAGGTCTATTTGACATTTTCTATTTGGTTCATCTGATTGTCAAGAAAGTCAACAGTAAATTTAGATTAGTTCAAGGTTTTCAATAGGTGTTGACCATCAATTTTTGGAATCTGTACTTTCTGCTCCCTGTTTTGGGCCATACTTTTGCTCCTGGATCACTGGTGGAAGTGAATGAGGTAAGATTGAAGCCTTAATGTCTTACTCTCTTAGTCAAGGATGTCTGCTTTCACCTTTTGCTTTATGCTTTTGTGTTGGAACCTTTAGGTTAGTTGGGACACTTAACTTAGCTGGGACTGTATATTCATTGCCCTTCCCCTTTTTCTTTTTGGCTCCATTTTCTTTAGTTTAATTTCCTATCCTATTTCTATTCAGGTGACCAGAAGTGTCAATTCTCTGGTGTATGCAAGATGTCTTTCAGATTTTCAAGTGTGTTTTTCGTTTTTGTTTGCTTAAATGATTGAATGTTTTGGGTTAAATGATTAAAAAATTTCTTCAAGTTAAGTGATGTTTCCTGTTAACTTATGTTTCTGCTACACTTCATGTATTGTGGGAGTTTTTATTACTAACCTGATTTTCTGTTTCTTGTATATAATACCCCCCCCCCCCCATTTATTTGGGAATTTTAAAGTTATTTTTTCCCTGGTATTATGGTATTTGTAGTCAGTGGCAAGAATGTGATGTTTTGGTGTAAGGACTATTCTAGTGTGCTAGGATTAAGGATTTTGTTAGCTAAGTTTTAGACGAAGACCAACCTTTCCCATCCCTATTTTAGGCCTTGTGCCAAATTTGTACTTTTGTACAATATTAGTCTGTCCAACATTATTTAATCTTAACTGTAAGTCAGTGTATATTCATTCAATTTATTTCATATATAGCTTATCGTGTTTATTTATGAATAATAGTACTAATATTGAGTAGTGTTATCATTGAATGAACTTAAAAACTCAATCTGACCTTAATCATTTACAAATTATATTTACAAATGGTAGCTTTTAAATAGCCAAAATTTTTGATTTTATCAGAAAATAAGTTTCTTGAACAAAGCCAACTTTAACATAAGTCAAGATTTGTGCTTTTAAAACAGTTTGTTGTTGTAGCATAAATCACAGGTTGGATCTGTGGGCATTAAACACAAACCTGCCTGAGCAGGCATCTGCAAAAGAAACTGGCTAACAGCCCTAGTAGACTATGAGCTGAGCAAAAAATCAAAATTAGAAGCAAGCAGAAAAAGTTACTTTATAGCAAAAAAATCTTATAACATTACTATTGAATTTAATCAGAAATTCAATTAGTTGTACCATACATGATACACACTTGGGCAATTGTCTTTTTGACTCATGACTGACTAGAATTTTCTTTCAGTAAATTGCCATTTCTCTCTGCCATATACTGGTTGCCAACCAAGGCTATAGAACTCACTGTCCTGTTCAACCCATAGCTGACTGGAGGAAGTGATGGATTTATACCTTTCCCAAGGGTATTTGCATGTAATGAACCAAGCTGAAATTCTTGGCTCTCTGATTTCTTATTCATTCTGATACTCATTACACCATGAAGCACATTTGGTAATAAACAGAAGTATTAAAGTTTTTTTTTTTTTTTTTTTTTTTACACACTCACAAAAAAGGTAGTACGAGAATAGCGATGTCAAGAAAGTCTTTGTGACATTTTTGTGTGGACATTTGTTAAACTTTGCTAAAGTTCTGAGGCACCGTGTTTTACTGGTTTTCTTTGAGCAATGCTTGTATGCATATGGCATTAGCAAATAATTAGTTTCTTAGGTCTCTTAAGGTCATGGTAAGATTATTTTCTTGCAAGAAACATTCGGCATTCATTGACCGAATAGTTAGCGTTATTGTCAGGTTTTCAGAAAAATGAACTTATGTTTAATAAGTTACCACTTTTTCTGGTATTGATGGTGGTTTCCTCCTTGATTTTTTTTTTTTTTTTTTTTTTTTTTTTTTTTTTTTTTTTTGCGTCTAAGGTACTTAAAAAAAAAAAAAAAAAAAAAATAACATTTTGATTGTCATTATTTTCTCTTCAAGTGACATGCTATCCATTTTAGTTGTTGCTGTTGGAAGTGTTCAAACATGGTATAGAGGGGGTTGAGATAATGAGTAAAGTTTTAACTATACCATCATTTTATTTTTGTTGTTGAATCTATAAGGTTACATCTTTTATGTGAATGATAATCACTTCTGTCCTTTTTGTATTTTGTGCCTTTGTATAAGTCTTGTTTCTTGTATAAGTTAGTGTGGTATTTATATGAAGAATCAACTTTGTGCAGGATATGTTTTGCAGGAAGATTTAACATCTTCAAGTGGAGTCAACCTGTAGTTTTAGTGATCAGAGTACTGTCCACTCGAGAATCTATTCCATGTTGCAATAATTCTGGAAAAGAAGCTGAATGTGTGGGACTTGCTCTGTATAGAACTGTATAGGTAGTATGGCGTTTCCTAGCTGAGATGTAGGTGTAAAACCTACATCTTTGGTCATCTTTTGAATAACGTTCTTAATACAATATACACTAAAAGATAATTAGTGCCAAGATATATTTTGTATGTACTGATAAAATTTATGTATCGTAAAATAAATATATAATATTTAGAGTTCATAAGCTATCTCAGAAAGTTTGTGTTGAACATCTAGGTCCTTTAATAGAGAGAAGAGTCCCTGTGTGTGTATGTGCATTTCTCTTTTTGGCTGCTTTACTTGTACATGCTTTCCAATATTGTCAATAAGGCATCCATCTGCACTTCAGAAACACTAGAAGTTTTCAATTTGAGAAGTTTTAATGCCAAGTTGAAAACTTTTTTTTTCTATCTTTATTTCTTTATGGCAAACCAAAAATGGCTTGCTAACTTTTTTTTAAATGAACTTTTTATCTTAAATTATATAAATATATACTCAGTTATGATCTGAGATTAAGGACAGGATGGTTAAATAAAATAAAGGCAAGAGGAAAACTATTTAAATTGCCTATGCGTTTCGTCCTGTGATAGACTTTATCAAGGCAAAATGATGAAATGCGCTTTATTCTAAATTACGTATCTATAAACAAACAGTGTTGGCAACTATAAAAACACTCACAAATCATTTAAAAAGATTAACAGGATATTTAGTTTTAGAAGTCCTTCATGTGTAGTACAGTCAAATAATGGTTGATAGGCCTATGTTGTATGAATTCAAGTAACCAAACTAAAGCTCGAAAAATGACTAGATAAAAAAAATTTGATTAACAGGTGGTTGTGCTGGTCAATGGAATACCTAGCACTTTTTACACTACAGTGTTAAATACATTAATTTTTAATATTTGTTATAAAAAGTCGATCAGACTTTCTTAGTAAAACAAATTTTTTTTTTTAGTAATCCCATGAAATTGTCATTGAGTTATGTATGTTCAGTGAGTTATTACCAGTATATCACAATTAAAAAACTTGCCCCGGGTGAGGCTCGAACTCACAACCTCCGCATAACTTCCTGTCCATAACGAACACGAGAAGGTACTGTCTATAAGTACGGCGCGCTAACCGATTGTGCCACCGGGGCTGACCAATCACTGACTTCGCATAATACATTTATCAAAGGAAACGTGATTACTTGTAAATGTGCTTGTGATACTATTATAGTTACCTCCCTTGATTTAATATTCTTCGTTTGAACATGTCTATCTCGGCCTCTCCATTGTACATAGTACAGCACAACCTTGCTCTCTGTTCACAATTATTTCGCTTGTATTTAAAACATATTTTAATCTATATTTACGAATTTTTGAAAAATTCTAATTTTGTTTGTTTCGTTAGTGCTTTTTTATTTTTATTTTCTCATTTTATTAAAAAATATAGAATTCGCCATAGAAAAAGAAAACTAACTGCAAATAACAGAAAAAAAATGTAATTTTTTTTTTTGTAACTTTAAAAGTAAGGCAACAAAACTTGCACATTTAAATTATTAAAACGACACAGTGTGTTCCACTTTTTCTTTTTTTTAACGTCGTTATATCCATTAAATGTGTTACTTCTCTACTTTGTTTTCTTTTCTTTTTTTTTTTTTTTTTTTTTTTTTTTTTTTTTTTTTTTTTTTTTTGCTGTTAACAAGATTTAAATATTTTTTAAAATGAACTTGAAAACTATCCGCTAAAAAGTGAAATGCTTTCGTATGTGACAACCTTCCAAATTTGATTGCGCACATGTTCCCATACAAAATTTTTTGTCTCTATAATTTTTTTATTTTTTTTTCCATAAAGTGAGTATTATTAATTTGGTCTTGTTTCCCACCCTTCTGACAGTGACCGAATGTGACACGTAACCGGTTTTACAACGGTTCAACGTATCAAAAAGATGTTTTTTAATTACCCAGGTCCTCTGAGCACTTTTTAAACGATACTCAAACAAAAAGTCAGAATCGCCGATTTTGGCGCAATAGGAAACAGCTACCCTGAGGCCAGGTTCTTCTCAGTCTCATTGCTAGGCCGAAGTAGAGAGAGAGAATTTTCATGCCATCAAAATCCGTCAGTGCCAGCATTTACGTTTTTCCGGTTTTTCTTTGACTTTCTAAAATCTCTTAAATACTTTTCTACATGCAGATATTCTACAGACAACATCCATGAAAAGTTTGAAAACCAAAGAAAAACGTGTAAAAATTAGAATGCCGGGACTGACGGATTTTTTGATGGATGAATATTCTCAACACAGGGAAAGTCACCTATTGCAATTGATCTATTGATAGGGGTCACAGGTTCGAATCTTGCAAAGTGACACATTTTTGTAACAAAATTTATTGTAAATAATCAGGCTGGTAGAAATGAAATAAATATACTATTCAATTAAAAACAGAATATCTGCTAAAATACAAGTATTGATTAAAAATGTTCAAATAAATTAAATGTCAGTTGTTAAAAGCATTATTTTTTTTGTTAATCTTAGATTTTCTATAACATATATAATTTAGTTTTTGGTCATAATTGAATTAGACAATTGTAAAGTGTTCAATACAATTATATTGTAGAACTTTTGAAAATGTTTACCAGGTTGCGTAATAACTTGTTTCCAAATGAAAAAAAAAAAAAATATATATATATATATATAGAGAGAGATATTGTGCAACTTAATTTTATAAAATGCATTATATATATATATATATGTGTGTATGCATGCACTTACATATGTGGTGAGTACAAAATAAGAATAACTTTTCTTCACTCTTTGCAAATTCATGAGCTAGTGTGAAAATCTATTTTTTGACCAACAGAAAAATATCTCCCATACTGAGAAAAAATAAAGGAAAATTTTGTGAGCAAGTGCAAATTATTTTCTAACCAATGAAAATTGAACTTTCAACAACCTGTCATGTTTTTTCCTGCTCAAAAGTGAGTGAACATTTGAGCTGACCACATGATCTAAGTTGGCTACATATTTCATGTTTTTTGGTAGGTCAGTCACAGAAGGAGAGAAGGAAACCGTGCTCAACCTAGCATAATGAAGTGGAAACTGATGACTGAAGATTGGGCATGACTATCCTTGTGACCCTGTTATCACACCCTCTCATTTTCTCTCTTGTGCTGTTTTCTTTATTTCTCCTCTTTCCTCTTCAACTTCTCACCATCCGCAATAGAAAGAGAAACAAAACATTACTACTACTACCCTGTTGATACAACACATCAACATGGACTTATCCTTTTTGTACAAATCTCATTTCGTCTGAACAAATGAACTCTTAATTCTTTAAAATCCATACTGCACTTTTTCTTAGAATGTCAAGCTAATAATTTAATTTCCTACAAATTGGGTATTATTTTGCTTTAATTGTACCCAGGTCACATTTCTGCTAGAATATCTACACATAGAAAGAAAAATAATTCTGAGATTTAATTAGAAAAGCAAAGAAAAACTAGTAAATAACTGATATACTGGCAGTAAGGGATTATGATTTGCTGATATTAGACAAATTTTTTAATTCAGTGGGTGAATAAAGTTGGATGAGAAATAGTAAATATATAAGGCAATTTAGTAAACTATCTTTTTTTTACAGGAATGAAATCTGTATGGAGATTTTATTCTTGCAAAATACAATATATATATATATATATATTTTTTTTTATGCTGATGCCACTTCATTGGCAAAAGATGTCAAAATGAAGATTTTCTTTTCTTTATAATCTGTATTGTGAGGTTTTTTCTTATGTTGAAAAAATATAAATGAATTTGAATTTTTTCTGGCATTTTTACACTATTTACATTGTTCACTATTCTCCTCATTGTTACATATTCATGACGTTTCAACCATTATACTTAGTGTTTTGGAATTTCAAACAAACCTTTTGTTTCATCCACTGAGGTAGATTGTTCTAGTTCCATGTGCTATGCCTCTTCCATACAATGTAATAACAATCCTGGGTATATGGCAGCAACTCTGGCAAACTGGGATAGAATCATGCAAGCAAACAGTCTGTCTGCCTACCTTATGTGAAGGAATTATCGGGAAATATCCAAAAAATCTGATTCATATAACATCAGGATCACCTTCAAAAGTGATTTAACACTTTGTAGACACCTCTTCTAAGTAACACCTCCCATAGAAGAGAACATGATTAAGAACTGTAGGTGCACAATCCCATGCGGCTATGGTAAGAAATAAAAAGGAAAAAATGCTTCCCCTTAAGACTGCAGAAACATTGCAAAGCTGTAAGACAAGGAGAAATAGAAAAATTAGATGTGGCTGACCACGTATAGAGGAAAAAGGGAGATTACTGCCTCCAGTTGGATAAGGTTGAAATAATAAAACACTGAAAAATATGAAAACTTACATATGCCACAAAAATATCCTAAGCTGGTTAAGCATAGACATGAATACAATATGGGAACCAGTAATACAGTGCTAGAGAGAAACCTTAACAACACTAAACTGTAATATAAGTTCTGTTAAAAAATGCTTACTGAGACATTAGGTTTATAAGTCCCAAAAATTCAAACACTGTATTCAAGGATACATGACCCAGTGGATGTGTTGGTTGAATCCAGTGACTTGACCCAAAGAGTTGTGAGCTACAGCAGAGTTGAATAAAAACTCTTGAGTTAAAAAGGCGAGAATTAATACTAAGATCCAAAAGATGCTATTCCTGGTGGACAAAATAACGGGCTTGGTTCAAAAGTCCAAAGACCCGAAGAAGGCTGAAGCATATAATTAGAAATATTATACTCTTTTAAGTACCATAGTTTAAAATGGTGCCAAGCATTTTGTCTCCTATGTTAGTGTACCAGTTATAAATAAAAGGAAATATATCCAGTGGTCAGTCATGTAGTCTGAGTAGCAGCTCTCATTAGGGTTATAAGTGGAGTCATTAAGAAATCTTCCTGTCTAATTGATTCCCTGTCATATAAAATGTATTTGTAAGAAGAAACTTAAAAGAAAAAAATTATAAATCTGTTAGGTCAACCATTAAAAATATATTAAGTGTGAGTTATGTCCCTTAGAAATTTAAAAAATCTCAATGAAAGAGTTCATTGGAACTTCTACAAAAACATGGTGACTAAGCCATAACAGATTTGGCAACAAGGAAATTTCAAACTTACAAAATAAATCATTTTCATGAAAAAACAAATAATAATGCTATTTTTCAGATGACTTGAAACAAATATTATGCCAACAAGAAAAAATTTGAAATTTCAGATTTATCTGTTGAGAACACTGACACATTATGCAGATGGCTGCAAAAGGCACTGGTAAATGGTTTAATGGACTTATTAGCAAACAATATTCCTAATTTCATGTACAATCCACAAAACAAGGTCACATTTTCTTTGTGGTTTAAACACTGGAAGAACAGCTTTTTTGAGCGTGATTTTTCACACAGATGATGCATGTAGGCACAAAAGATCATATGCATTTCACTAATTTTATGTATTTTATGTTTTGCTTTTTCTCTCTTTTTTTTTTTTTATGTAACTTATGCAGGTTATGTTAAAATGCAAATGTGAGAAATTTCAGTTTCAAACATCTACTAAAGATAAATTTGTTTCTTCACTCGCCTTCAATATCCACAGGGTGCTGATGTGAGCACCAAGCTATTAAATGGCAACAGAGAAAAAATTTCACAGTACAACCAAATAACAGGCTTATGAACCTCAAAAAGACATGAAGGTTCAACATCAATCCTCACTTTCAAATTCATCTACAACTCTGCGTTCAAGCAAAGGAAAAACTACCAAAAACATAGACATTCCTCTTAGTGCATGCTGCTCAAGCAGCAAATGGCACTACATTTTGGGGAATAGATAATTGTTCCATTAACCTTGCAAAACAGGATCTTTAATTTAATTTGGGACATCAGGGCATTATATTGGCTGCATAAAAACCTTGCTCAAAATTGTTCAATTAGCAGCTAAATTCCCTCAAAAATCTACCCCCTCCATATTTTTTTTTTTCATGGCCTGTCTCAGATTTCTCCCTAGTCACATCTTCACATTAAATTTGTGGGACCCATAAATAAACAATTTTGTTCTTGTTGATGCCTACAGCATATGGCCAGAAATTTTTACCCATCAGTTGCATCATCTCTGAGAAAACCAACCTGAAACTGCAGCAAGTCTTTAACAGACTTGGAGTACCAGAAACCATAGTGTCCAACAATGGTATTACCTTCACTTCTGCAAAACTTTCTAATTCCTGCCAACACAATGGCATTCAATGGGGATGTTCCCCACCATTTCAAACACAGAACATTTTGTCAACTACTTAAGAGAGCACTATTAAAATTCAGAGGAAACAACAAAAATCCTAGGGCTCTATTCCTAGCATCAGTAGCTTTCTGCTGTAAGTTTTGGTTACATGTGAACATTATACAGGATATGATAGGTAAAGTGTCGCCATTTTATTTTGATTTTGTTAACTGCATTGTATAGTAGGATCAGTTGGGCATCGTCTGTGGGGGTGAAAATAGCACCATGACACAATTCCCTCTGCCAGAAATTTGGAAATGACATCCTGTACTGCTTGACAGTCATGCTGGAAGTTCCAATATGAAAATTGCAAAGGGTTTGGGTGTCAATCTGAAGACAGTGCAGAGGATTTGGAAAGAGTTGAATGATTTATCTAGTCAACATCATGGCATTTAGTAATGTCAATGTTATGCCTCCATTCATCTTCCCACAGGGCTTCAACACTCAACACCTACATCAAGTGCCTTGTGAAGATAGTGCTGCCTTGGTCAAGAAAGTGGATGCTGGAGGAGCCTATGTCTGGCAACAGGACTCTGCACTATGCCACACAAGCAGATTTTGAAGTTGTCTGGTGACCATGAAGCCAATGTCAATTTTTTTTTTACTCTTTACTATTTCAAGATATTTTTGTGTAATTTTGGTAAATGTTAAAATGCAATGTCAGTTTTATTTTCATTTTGTGTAATTTAGACAATTTATCCATTGCACACTGTACATCCAGCAGCACATTATTCACAAAACCTACTCCAATGGAAATCCAATTGAACTACCATCATGGTGTAATAAAATGCATGTTTATACCAGGTCAACAGTTCTTAGCAAAGCAATGAGAAGTGGACACAGGGAAATGTCACCTACGATGTTAATGTACTCTCTCATCTGGATTTGACATCCAACCCATCTACAATCATTTCAACTATCCAAACCTATCTGACAGGATTCAGCATTTCTATTTGTCATTCCTCTAGAAACATTTGATTTGCCTAAAAAAAAGATGACAGTTTGCACAGAAGAATGAACCTAGAGCTGAAGGAATGAGCACTAGAAAGTCTGTTCATATTAGACATTCAGCCAACCATCTGCAAGGGAACCGCAACAAGTCATATCAGCATGCAAATAAAAAAGAGCAAGTGTTAGGGTGAGCCATAAAATATGTATAATTAAATGGGTTACATCACTTGGAGATTTTGGAATCTCCACAACCAAGGAGAATTTGTCAGGGCTCACACAAGAACATGGCAGCTAAGGCATAACAGAATTAACAATTTCTAGAATATAAAAAGTTTGCATTTACACTTTATCTGCTTTCTTTTCTCTATTCTTTTCTTTTTGTTTCTCTTTGGGCAAAATGATTATTTTTGCACCAGAAATGTTCACTATCCTCAACTGTCTGTAAAGTTGGTACACTGTTGTCAGAATCTGTCTTGCACATTTAAAAATTTACCATTTATCTGTACATTGAATGTTGGTGTCATATCTGGTCTGGTGCACATGCTATATATCTCTAGATTCTTGACAAAATCTAAAAAAGATCTGAAATGTTATTGATCCTGACCTGGCATCTTGACTTTATTTTTTCACTGCCATTATGTAGCTTCCCTCCCTCTTTTCACGAATATTTTCATGGCAATTTTTCTGATGAGCTTTTTTCTTTGGTGCCTCAGTTGCATGAATTTAAGCTAAATTGCTAGATTGGCAACTAGGTATCACCATTTTACTATTGAACTAAATGTAGCTGTATGTTCTATTCTGATAGTTTCTTTTCTTATACTTCTTGCCTGTGGAAGTTTCTTGTTTCCCTGCTACTTATAATCTTGAACAATTTAAATGCTATGTCAGTCATCTTTTGTCTTTCTGAAACCTGTTCTTTTATTGTTCTTTTTCCTCACTGAAGTTTCTTCATTCCTTCACTCCCAATATCCCTTACATCTTAGTGAAATTATCACTTTGCTAGAAGTGAAGTGTTGAAAAAATGGAACAAAACTGAATAACAATCTTAGCTTTCATTTCCAAGATTACCAAATAGAGAGAGATACTTAAAGAAGGCAGGTTAGTATAACCACCAGTTGCCTACTCTTGTGTACTACATATATTTGCTGTCTGAAATTTTTCAACTTATAAAATAAGGAATTTTTTATTCCTGGAACAAAATAATTATGCTGCAGAGAAATTTATTTAAAAAATAAGTGTACCATACCAAGTACAGTGTTGGGGTGAAAGTTAAAGAAAACTATTTGATCTTGTTAGTGCCTGTATTTGGAAGGCTATGAAACTTCCTAACTATTGAATTTATTTTTAACTTCACACAATTGTCAGTTTACCGATAAAAGATAAACGATTTATAAACTTCTAATGTTTCTAAATTAATCTAACCAATGATAATTACTTCCTGTTAGAAAATGTGTAAATTTTACATGCAATGAGAATATTGATCTACAATGATGGTGAACATGCTTTGTTTTTGCAATAATTATCCTTATTTTATCTTGGACATTTTCTCATCTACTGAATGATAAGTTTCCTTTCTTCAACCTTTGCTTCACTTAAATTTTGTTTCCTTTCTAAGAAATAACCTCAATTATCAACTTGCTGTTTTTTGGGCTTCTATCACTTTTCAAATTTTTGTGCTGAAAGAAATTATGAACATTTTTATTAATATTTGTAATTAGCTAATCCGGTCAGTGGCACCATCTTCAATGATTTCGAAATGAATATTACAAGAGTATGATTCTACTGGGCAAGATTTTTAGTACTGGCATAAAAGGTAAGAATTAAGTAAAATGACTTGACAGTTCCTGACTTAAAATTGCCCTAACCAGATTTTTTTCTTTAAGTTGCGCCGATAGTATATTTATATAAATTAACAGGACAAGTATAAATTACATGGATTTACTGATAACTTTTTTGATGCTGCACTCTGATCATTCCCAGATAGTTATATAAAAAATGTCTCTTCAAAATACTAAAAAGTGGTTTGATGCGCAGTTTCAATAATCTGAAATCTACCATAAAACAGGATAAATATAAATTATATACATTCTTGGCATATAGCCTTATTGAATGCACAATGTGAAAAGGTAAATTATAAGTTCAGACTACATTTATACTTTAATAGTAGGGCTCTGTTTGCACAATGCATGATTTAACCCTTCACTATAAACAATTACCATTATTTAAGATGATTCCTTCCACCCCACTCCAATTCTGCTCAGTGTTGCAGTCACTTTTTGTCTGTTCCTCCCTCTATCATTCTGCTTGCCCCTCAGTATCTATGATACCAAATGTGGCACACACCAAACACAGGTACAAGTGTATTAATATTCTAAGGTTTTACCTAAATTTAAATCACAAGACAACCATAAAACTGCCAATAACTAGCAAGTGCAATGAGATATACACAAATATATTATCAAAGTTGGAAACACGATCCCTTGTGATTTAAAATGTTCATGACAAATCAGCTCAAAAGAAAAAATAAAACATCTATTATAAGATCTTTTAGAGAAAAAAATATCTTCAATTACTAATGTAACACTGCAGTTTGCTTTCAAAATTACAATAAAAAGCTAGAATGGTATAATATAGCAAATTACAAATTCTTTCATTTTTGAGTTATTAATTTTACAAAGTTTATGGTAGATGGCACTGTGTTGCCTTTAGACTAAGTTATATTTGTGGCTAATCTGTCTTCAACATTTAACGTGTGCTGTAGAGAGTTAACTGAGAAGTATTTTGTTTAACAATGACAGAATATTCATATAATGAGCAGGCAGATATTTGTATATATGGTCACCCGAATGGTAATGGATGTGAGGCTGTATGGATGTATCAGATCACATTTCCAGACAGTCAGCTGAGTCATCTAACCTTTGCTGTTTATCATTGTGTTGCTGAAACCAGATCTGTGGCACCATGAGGAAGACCAAGACCCACTCGTATACTTGATCATGAAGAACACCTTCTATAAGCTGTCAAAGACAATCCAGGTATCGACATGTCAAGTGGCCCTAGCATGTTGTACATCTCATTACCATATGGAGGGTAATTCAAGTGTAGCTTCTATATTAATATCAGTTGCAATGTGTGCAAAGTCTTTCTCCCTATTATTACTCATCATGGGAAAACTTTTGCTGTTGGTTTATTGCTTCTTCAGTTTTGTTTATGGATGTGACAACATTTGGAAGAGTTGGAATAACAAATTTGCACAAACAACATTTTTGGGTGAGTTGGAAT
Source organism: Ascarosepion bandense (assembly GCA_037127315.1). NCBI lineage: Eukaryota > Metazoa > Mollusca > Cephalopoda > Sepiida > Sepiidae > Ascarosepion > Ascarosepion bandense. Next base: position 1,813,242 of record JBBBDQ010000611.1, on the reverse strand, counting down.
CCCATTGTACAAAACAGACTAGACACCAGCAGCGGTTTACGATTGTTTGCTGGAATTAAAGAGCAGTTCATATGTTTTTCCATTACATCTTATTTATTTTTATGTTCCCTTTTCTTATTCTTTTTAGTGTATTATATTTTTCTATATATATTTTTGGAAAAGTTCTTATATATTTTTTAGTATCTCCTTATTTATACCCACTATCAATATAATTTCTTTTTCCATTCTCCTCTTTTATTCCAGTGGAGTGGTAGAACTTATTTTATTTTAATCCCAACAATAGGAATACCTACACCCGACTTCCCACCCAGAACTAAGGCTCAACTAAATAACGTCCACATTACACATTCGCTGGTCGCCAAGATAATTGCACAACTTGACCCACACAAGGCGAGTGGCGGTGACGGAATCCCAGTCATAGTACTGAAGAAATGTGCCCCAGAACTCTCCTCTGTCCTCTCTAAACTCTATAACCTCTGCCTATCTGCTTCCTGGTTTCCTGCCTGTTGGAAGTCCTCCTGTGTAGTTCCTATATTTAAGAATTCTGGCAAACCCTCAGACCCTGCCAATTACCGCCCTATTAGTCTCCTTCCGATCTTTGGCAAAGCTTTCGAAGCCATTATCAACGCCGAGGTGATTCAGCATCTCACGGCCCACAGGCTTCTCTCTGGCAAACAGTACAGGTTTCGCTTCACCAGGTCTACTGCTGATATGCTAACGACCATTACCGAGTACATATACTGGGCACTTGACAAGAATGGCAAAGCCCGAACCGTTGCCTTGGATATCTCCAAAGCGTTCGACAGGGTCTGGCATGCTGGCCTCTTGTGCAAACTGCGGAGCTCCAGGATAACTGGACATCTATTTGACCTAATCCAGTCATTCCTATCTAACCGCACATTGAAGGTAGTATTAAATGGGCATGCCTCCCAAAACTACCATACGAACGCAGGTGTCCTTCAAGGTTCTATCCTAGGTCCCATGCTCTTTCTGGTGTACATTAATGATCTCCCCGATGCCATTAGATCCCAAGTAGGCATGTATGCCGATGACACAATCTACTCTTGCATCGTTCAAAAACCAGGTGTGGGCGACAAAGCGAACCTCGTTGCTGTGCTTGAAAAGGACCTCCAATCCGTAGTGGCCTGGGGTAGGAAATGGCTAGTAAATTTCAATGCTTCTAAAACAAAGTTATCAACTAACCACCATAGACAATCGCATCTACCTCCCATTAGCATGGGACAGGCTAGCCTCCCAGAGAGTAAAATACTACGCTTCCTTGGCCTTACACTTTCGGCAGACCTCAAATGGAATGACTATATCGAATCCATTGCCAAATCTGCTGCTATGAAAGTCGGCTCTCTGTGCAGGGCCCTGAAGTTTTTCCCACCTGAATCTATTCTGCACATATACAAATCTACCATCTGCCCGTGTATTGAATATTGCTGCCATATCTGGTTGGGTGCCCCTGCTGCTCTCCTTGGGCTTCTTGACAAAATACAAAGGAGGATCTGTAACGTGGTTGATACTGACTTGGCAGACCTGCTGCAACCACTCTCACCGGCATGATGTGGCTTCCCTGTGCCTCTTCTACAAGTACTTTCATGGCTTCTGCTCCGATGAACTTAGAGCAATGGTGCCGCTTAAGCAGGAATTTATACGAGATACTAGATTAGCAACTAGGTCCCACCCTTTTACAGTTAAACAGATAAGATGTAACCGTAAATTCTACTCCAACAGCTTCTTTTCTCGCGCTTCCCGTCTGTGGAACTCCCTTCCACAAGTCTGCTTTCCCGGCAGCTACAATCTCCAGGTGTTTAAATGTAGGGTCAATAGACACCTCCTATCACTCTAACTCCCAATTATTCTCAGAACACTCATGTACCCAACCCTCATTCTCAGTATCCTTACCCGCCTATCATCCACCCTCTGACATTTCCTATATTTAATCATCCTTTCTCTACTCTGTTGCCCCCTGCACAGTAGTGGCAGTGACATGCCTTGCTCGGGGTGAAACGCTTATAAAAAAAAAAAAGTCAGACTATTTTAGATGGAAAAAATTTTTTTGTAAAACTTGGCAAAGCCGAATATTATGTCATGTTATTTATCTTCTCTGTTTCTTCTTTCCCCTTTTCCTTTTTTTTTTTGCCCCCCCCCCCACTCTCATTGGTTGGCAGTTGTCTTGGCTGCTTGTTCAACATGGTTTTTTTTCTCTCTTTCTCCCTTTTTTTAAAATTTCTTGTTTCTTCCCACTCTCTTCTTTAACTCTTTTCTTGTCTGCCTCACTTTCCCCCCCCCCCCATCCCAATTAATTTTGTTAATTAAGCCCAAAATGCCAAATAGTTGGAGGATACTAAAATCAAGCAGGTACAAGAATTTAAATACCTGGGAAGTGTTCTAACAGAAGATGAAGAGTGTTACACAGATCCGAAGGCAAATTGGCATGGCAAAGAACGCATTCCAAAAGCTGAGTAGAGTATTAAGAGATAGGAAAATTTTGCTAGAAACAAAGAGGAGAGTACTGGACTGCTATGTGATGTCATTTCCTCAATATGGCAGTGAATGCTGAACAATATCATTGAAGATGAAGGAAAAACTTGAAGCTGGTGAAACGTGGTTCTACAGAAGGATCCTGCAAATACCATGGACCGAGCATGTGAGCAATGATGTGGATTTAGAAAAGATGGAAATGAAAAGGAAATTAATATGGTAAATTTTGGTTTTTAGGTCCTGCAGGCTTTTATCCCTTCAAATTTTTCCAAAACATTCTTATTTTTGTGCAAATGTATATGCTGAACTCCAATCAACAATTAGATATTGAATCATCCAACATTTTTTTTGTTAATGTCCAGAAAAAAATTGAACTTACCTTCTAACATAATCCACTCTCTTTTAACTCCCCCTCCCACTGTTCTTTTTCCTTCTTTTCAACTGAACTTCCAGTGTATGAATTTCTTGAATTTTTCATAATAAATTTGGTAGCTGAAGAAGTGAGTATTCTTCATGGAAATGATCTTACAACACGTGATTTTCAAAGTTTTTATATGTATATATATATATATATATATATATATGCATTTAATTTTGTGCATTTAAATGTATTTTTGAAATCCATAAACTATCCTTTCCTTATAAGGAAACATACATGATTTATTGACTGAGCAGCCAGTACTGTTGTCAGTTTAAATTTATGAAAACTTTTACTTAAAATAACTTTTCAGGCAGATAGATTTCTCAAGTTCACTGTCATTGCTTTTTTTTTTTTTATAGTACTGATGGGCGTTTCCTAACTTTTTGTAGTCAAACAGCACTATCTTCATTATGTCATTATTTTGTATTTTGTGTGTCACATGTGCTATTCATTTTAGCTGTTGCTGCTGTTGAGTTTTCAAGTGATGTGGTTTCTCTCATTTGGTACAGTTTTTTCTTTTTTGTGTGTGTGACTGTGTAGTACCAGTCCACATGGTTTGAAGGATGGTCTTGAAAAGATCAAAACCATCTTTTGACTGTTGATCTTAGAAATCAGTTGTATACAGATTGCAGTCTAGATGTTTTGGAATGGGTTTGGTATCATGTATGGCATCCATGTGAAAGTTTCAATTTGACAAGGCTATTTAAGAATATGATTTCAGTTTTCAGATTACTGTTTTGGTTTTGTAGCAGTTTGTAGTTTTGGGTGAAATGATCTCAAGTGCAGTCTATTCTATGTTCAATTTCCACATCTTTTATGAATTTGTTATAACTGACCTCTATACTGAAGTATTTAAAGTTTAATATTAATACCACATCCTGAATTATAATGGATTCAGTGTATGTGCTATCACTGCTTTCATTCAAATTGTTTCTGTTCTGAAAAGGTTTATTTGTAGTCTTATTTCTTGGAATATTTGGTAGAGGATTTTTTTTTCTTTTCAAGATCATTCTTATCCGAACTATGAATACCTATGTTATCAGCATCGCCCACACTCATCATAAGTACATTGGGCTCAACACTTGCACTGGCTATGAGCGAGGCCTGACTATTAATAGACCTCTTAATGCTCAAAAGTGGTACACAGCGTTAATGTGGAGGTTGATGCAGAATGTTAGTTTTTACATTCAAAATGAATCAACACTAAGCAAACATTGTTTTGGAAGATTTATTTTGTATTTTCTTGTAAGACAGTTCATAGCTTACATTACATTGAGACAGAGTGCAATACTCCTTTGTAGGAGGCAGTCATCCTGATTATTACTTTGGTAGTTAGTGGAGTAGACCAGTCAATTCCATTTTTTTGGCAAAAGGATAGAGAAAATCGATTTTGAAATCCTCTTTTCTAGAGTTTATATTGATGTTGGGGATGTAGTGAATGCAACAGGATTGTCCCTACCTTGATACAAGGTGTTTGAATTTTTGTTTTGTTTATCCAAGTATCTGATTTTAGAAACAAAGTTAGTTGATTGATAAGTCCTTAAGAAAGCTGATGCTAATGAGGTATTGAGGAGATAAGTAGGTGATACTTTTCAGAAAATTTAAGAAATTAAAAAATTTAAACTTTGCCTCCTACTAACTACACTTTAATCTAGTTATCTTACCAATACATTTATTCTTGTATTTATTGAAACATTTTCATATTGCCTTTTTATTTCCCATCTGTTATATATCACAATCCATAAGTAAAATGTTTCTTTTAAGGACTTTTTTTTATTGGTGGGAGCTCATAAATACCATATATGCATAGGGACCCAACATTAAAAAAAAAAACCTTGTGCCACATTTGGAACATGTAAGGTTCTATTAAATAATTGATAATATTGTAAAACCTCAACAATTTCTGGAATCTAAAAATTTAGACTGTACATCTTATCTGCTCCTTTTTTTTTTTTCTTTGTAGACAAGTTAAATATTTTTACAAAGCCAAATTTTCACCCTCTCAAAGAAAGACTATTTAATAGCATCAATAAACTCTTATTTAAACTATTTTGTCTGCTTTTTTACATATTAATAACATAAGGTAACACTGAAACAGTTGTCATTAGTCATTGTAGTCAGTAAAGAACCAGCTTTATCTCTCCCATGTTTGAAATGTTGAATTTCTTGTATTACCTTCTTTATGGAAGAGAGAATTTGATTAAATTTATAACATCCATGCAGTTGGGGTAAGAAAAACATATAAAGGAAAAATCAACTATCCATATAAAAACAAATATGATGATCATAAGGAAGACATACCCTAAGGGAAAGTAAGTTGTCATATGAAACTTTTTTCTTTTTAAGTGATAAGGTCCTGCAATATTTCTACTAGGAGGTCCAAATAATAGATAAGTAATATCATTAAATATTAGTAAAATAAAAGAAGCAGTATTCTTTTTGACCAGAATTGATTTAGCTGGTGCAGTTTTCTTTATTCAGCTGGGAAGGAATAACTATAAACCTAGAAGCAATTTTTCATTGCTTGCTGAGAACTGGATTGAGTATGTGACTTGTGAGAGGTGTCAGTTGATTTGTCTTCAGTACATTTTTTTTTCTTTTATCTCTTGATCATTTTATCTGGTAAAAAGTTTGTAGAATTAATTGCCTGAAACACTGTTAACAGCAGAAATACTTTAACCCTTTATCATTTGACCCGCCTCGGAAATACTAGCTCTCAACCCACTGTAACCCATCCCATGTATACTCTACCATAATGACATTGTGGTGATACCAAGCAAAGCGAGGGACCAGATGTTTGCACTCTCAGGACCAAAAAGCAAATGACCAAAACTGGTCTTTGCGCACCTGGCTCCACACATATGTTCTGGCAGAAAACCGAAAATTAATATCAAATTCCTGTTTGCGAGCCTACGCAAATTTTATTTATCATCCAATGGGAAGCCCAGAATTAAATACGGGTGTATTCCCAAATGACCTGTTGGGACCCACAAAGATGAAATAAAAAGCCGACACAGAAAGCATCACCAGAGTTGAGAAAGTACAAGCACGTCCCTTGACCTCGTCAAGCGATCCACTACACTCGCCTCCTTTCCTTCTCATCTTCTTCGCTGTTCCCTGAGCTACTTACCCGACCAAAGGAACAGATACATCAGACATTCCTAACTGACAAACGCTCACACATACAGATGCACAAACTCTCTCTTCAGCATTTATTGCTATGAACATTTTAATGTCCGTTGGACCCATCCTAAAGACATTTTATGGTTAAAAAAAACTTTAATTTGATATCTGTGTATATATAAAAGTTATTTCTATACTCAATTTGATTTCTTGTTTTATAACCCCTTTTATAACTTATAGTGGGCTATCTACTAATGAGGCCAAATTCAGTTAATCTGTTTCAACATATGACTGTTTCACTAGAACAGATAACCCACTATAACATTATCGCAAATAATGCAGGAAGTCATGCATATAGTGAGGCTTTGACAGTGTGAATTTGACTTTGCCAATATTTATGCGGTAGGTGTGAGCATGTTAAATGCTACAAAATTAATGGACTGCAATGATCTTCCATGCAAAACTTGATCAGAAGACATCTTGCAATTCTAAGCTGACAGTAATCTGATTTAGTATTAGAATATGAAACCATTTTGGTATCTGCTGCTTTGTTAACAGAAAGATGAAAAAAATCAAATCTAAATCTGTTTAAATACATTTTTATTAGGACATAAAAATTATTTCAAAGGATTGGCTTTTACTCTTTTTCCTGTTACCAAAGCAACTCTGAAACATATCCATTTCAATTTTATTCAAATTGTTTGTGTGCATGTATACTTTAATTCAATGACACCACTAAAAATATCTTCACAATCTAAAAGAAATTCTGAAAAAAATAATTGTTAAAAGTTTAATAAATCTTATAATTGCCTGCCACAATCATACATAATTCACTAACATATGATGCAGGAATATACATGCACATTAGATATGTGCATGCAAATTCCCATGGAGGCAGTGTGTGATAGAGAATTGACTCTTATAATATAGATTTCTTTGGGATATCCCATTTCAAACTTGATATTCAGGAAAGACAGTTATCAAAAAAAACTACTGGTTACAAACTCCCTGCATATAGACAGGAAATGAATTCAGCAGATATTCGAAAATAGAAACAGGTGTAAGACAAGGATATGTCTTCTCACTGAATCTATTCAGTATCTACAGAAAAAACACTTTTGAGAGAGCTAGAAGTCCTGTCAGGATTTGTCATTGGTGGCCACATTTTGAACAATATAAGATATGCAGATGATACAGTGCTGATAGCAGACACAAAAAGGAAAATACATGGTCTCCTACAGAAAGTAGCAAGGGAAAGTGAGAAGAAAGGACTACATATAAACTGAGAAAACTGAATGCATGGTCATCAGCAAAAAGAGGACCCCAAAATGCCAACTACAGGTCAAGGATACTAAAATCAAATGTAGAAACTTAAATAACTGGGAAGTGTTCTGACAGAGGCTGGAAAGTGCGACACTGAGATCTGAAGGCATATTAGCATGGCCAAGAATGCATTTCAGAAAAGCTAAGCAGACCATTGAGACAAAGATTTCATTGGAAACAAAGAAAAGTACTGAACTGTTATACAATATCTGTCCTCCCATATGGCAGCAAATGCTGAACCGTCTCCTCAAAGATGGAAATACTTGAAGCAACAGAAATGTGGTTCAACTGAGGATACCATGGACTAAACATGTGAGCAACAATGTTTAGGAGAGGATGCAAATGAAACTTATACCTGGCATCAGCAAGAGACAGCTGAGGTTTCTGAGACATGGAATGAAAAAGAGGGCTTGGAGAATCTGATACTCACAGGACAGATTGAGGGAAAGAGTGTGGAAAGCTGTGTGATACATACTTGATAGACTTGAGCAAGTGGATGGCAGAACACAGTTTGGGAGACATATTAAAGAGTGACAAGGGATAGGGATAAGTGGAAATTCATGATGTCCTACATCCTGAAAGGATATGGCTCATAAAGAATGTGTATACGATCACATGCACAGAGTGAATGATGGACGGAGAATTATCTCTTTTCTAATGTATATTGAATAGACTTTACATTGCTTTTCAAATATTGACCACTTCAGATATTAATTTTCTTCTGATAACAAATAACAAAAAATAATGCTGATTGATTTTTTTTTTCTTATAAGCATTGATAAAAAAATGCTATATTTTAGGTTTGTGCCACCTCCCAAATATCCATCACCTTCAAAATATCTGTTCTGAAAAATTAAAAAAAAACAATGTGAATATTGTGTGTTCAGTTTTTCTAACATTGTCACTTATGTCATACTTTTACATGAATCATGAATACCACCTGAATTTTGAGACCGACATCATTGTAGGTTGACCTTAACATCTGAAAAAAGTCCTCAAACAGGTTTATCTATTACTTATGCAATGTCTGATTTTATTATTTCTAGTCAATGTTTTCACAATAAAAATTGGTATTAACCAATTATTGCTGGTAAAATGTTTGGGATATATGTATGCAAGTTTCATTTCCCTGACCTGCCCACTAATGAAGGATATAACACAAGGCCTTTTTTAATGTTGAGTGCACAGTAACCACAACCATTGTCATGTGCCGATATCGATATTACAATAACCTCTTTTCTCTTGGTGCAATGAAGAAGGTACTGCCACAAGATTGGAATCACCGACACCATGCCAAATGCGATCTCAAATGAGAACAAATACTACAGTTTGATCCTGGCTAAAAGGCAGAGAGTAATTATTACCTGACCTCTCCACTAAGACAGCCTATAATACATGACCATTTTTAATTGCCCAGTCACCACAAACACTGTTGCAAAGATGTAAATATTACACCTTCCCCCACCTCTCTTAGTGTAATGAGGAAGGTGGTGTCACAGGGTTGGAATTCCTAGGAAAAGATACATTCACCAATCTCTAATGAGAAGAGAACAAATACTACACTTTGATCCTGCCCAAAAGTCTGATTTTTCAACTAATTTATCCTTTTTTAGAAAATATACTAGTCCTAATTTGTTTCAGGAGTGTCACAATATATTATGCAAACAAACTAGTAAGTACGTCATTTTTTATGCATAAATAATTCAAAAGAAACCTACTTTATAACAGATATCAAAATCAGTCAATTCCAAAAGCTGAGCTTCATAGAAGAGAGGTAACGATGTGCTTCTGGTGGGATTGTCAGTTTTTTATTCACTTAGTTCTGTAAACACATAGAAACACTAAATGCCTATTTATCCATTCACCAACTGAAATGTGTTCATAAAACGTTGGTCAGAAAAAGCTTTGTGCTTTTCAATAGGAAAATATGTGGCCACATCATTATTTTTAGATTGTGACATATTCATAATTTTTGCTACAGCCTCAACCCTGCAACATTTGGTAATAATAAATCCTTTAAGCCTAAAAGGTAAAAATCCTTCACCAGATCTAGACTAATCCCAAAGTTTACCAAATAACAAAACAATATTACTGGAAGACTTCCAGCAACAACAAAATATGTAGCATATAGAGGTACAAATTAAAATAACTTTCCACACTACCTTGAATAAAACACTTTTTAAGGAAAAAAAAAAAAAAGCAAACTCAGTAATATTAGAACAATAATAGTCTTGTGTAAAATGAAAAATAGAAAACCTGGGTATGCTTGTTAATCAAATCATTTATAAACATATGTATATGAATTAAAAAATTAAAAGAAAACTGTGGTCAAGAAAAGACACTTTGTTACTGAAGATTCACTGACAATCTTTGTTGTAGTTGATTTATTTGAAGTTGCTGACATCGGTTTCTTTCAGTCAGTGTATAGAGGTGGAAATTGTTCTTTGAAAACCAAGATCCATCGACTTTTTTTTTCTTTTTTTCTCAAGAATTCTGATAATGTTTGTTTAGAGGACTGTTGGAGTCGGTTGATGCATATTATAACTGTTAGTTTCAAGTTATAACAGTAGTGACAGGGAATCAAAACTTGTACAGAATAAGGGGGGGGGATACCTTTTTTGCTGCAACACGCATAAGTGACAAAAAATTAAAAACATATTAGTGTAATTTTTCTTTGCTGTGCATAAAAAAAATTAAAAATATAGAATTATTAGCCCATAAAAATACTACAACAGCAGTTGTTGAAATTCCAAAAACAAGAAAAGGTAATTGAAATGATTCAAAAGCAAATGAAAAATTCTCTAATTTCTTTCACTCTCAACATAGCTCAATTCACATTTGATTCAGATGATGGAATTAGCTTTTTTGTTCTGGTTTTACAAGAAATAGAGCAAAATGCAGCAACTGGGAAAGCGAGAAAGACTTTTGAGAAAGCATTGTGAACATAAAAAATAATGTAATTCTGTAATACTGAGAAAACCAGGATAAATTTTTTTGAAACAAATTTTCTGATTAAAGAAAGTTTTATTCAATACTTGTTGGAAGTGTATGAATCTGACAAAAAAAGAATTAACAAAAGTATAAGATTCAAATTAAATGATCTGAGTCCAGATATGTTTAAAGGATTAATTTTTGTTCAAGACTTAACAACAAAAAAAAAGATGCAGAAATACTTGCTAAAATCATAATGAAGCTGAAATGGAAGAAAGACTGTGCATATATACAAGCCAAAGAAAAATGTAGAAAAAGATTAATCCATGTTTCAGACGAGGAAGGTTAAACCCAGAGGCCATTTTTTTTTCTTTTTAAGAATTGAAAGTGCTACAAGTATGGAAAAGTGACATAAAGAGTCACACTGTATAACTAATGGAAAAGTTCTCAGACAACCAAAGAAAATTTGTCTATACTAAAATTAATCTAGATGTAAAAATGCAATTACACACTGGTAATGGAAGCAACATGGAAAACAAACTATATTAAAAAAAAAAACTTAAAAAAACACATGTGGTATGTTGGGTAAGAAATTATTTATCAGTGAAATGATTTGCAATGTTTCATTTAATTTCATAAGTGATTTTTGTGCATTGACACATTTTCTGTGTCACTCTCCCATTTGGAAATATCTAACCTGTCAGTTGAAGGCAACCACTTCCTAAGATCAATGATTAAAAATGGCTTCGAGTAAGTGAAGTCTGTGTTTCTCAGCAGAGATCCTCTTTCTTTGAACCTGGTGGACTGACACTACAGAATCATAAACAACTTACCAGATAACAGAAATCACATCACTTGAGTCATTTTCAACAACTGTAATGACTAAAATAGGACATGTAATTTGAAGAGAATATGACATAATCAAGATATTGACAGTCCACTATACTTCAAACAAAAGATTAAGAAGGAAACATTCATCAATATTAAACAGAGCAATAGAGCTACTGAACTTGAGAAATCTATTTTCCTTAAAGTTTGTTTTAAAAGAAAGATTTTTAAAAATTTCAACCAACAACAGTACTGGCTGCTCAAACAAATGCCAAATGTTTCTTAATAAGGAAATGGCTAATATTACCATCATGTATATTAACCTTATTTTTCTATATTTGATATTTTGTTTATCTATTCTATATCAGCATAAAAAAATTTTCCTTTTTTTTTTTTTTTTTTTTTGCACTGATGAATAAAGTGAATTGTATGACTAACAAAATAAATATAGGTATTTGTTTCAGTTTTCAACAAAAACTTGCCATGTATTTTTTTTTTTTTTAAATAATAATCTAAGCCATATGAGAGTGTGGAAATGGGTTTGACTGAGTTAGTCATATTTGACCAAAATTGTTTTAACTTGAATTTTTACAGCTGGTTGAAATATCACTGAGAAGACATAATATAAAGAAGTGCATTAAAATAAATAAAAAAAATTTCAGTGTGTCAAGTAGAGGAATCTTTAACAATGAGAAGCTGCCATTTTGTGCTAGAAGGATGCATAAAGAAAACAAGTTAAAATAACACTGAACTAAAAACTGTTCAAGCTTATCTTTGTCAGTGTAGAGAAAGAAATGTTATATAGATCAGAAGAATAATGGATAAAACAGTGGGACAAATGATTAAAACAAACTAAAAATGTGTAACACATACATTTAAAAACTGTCATTAAAAACATTTTGTGGTAACAACACTGAAATAAGTTTTTGTAAGTATAGTTATTATTGTTGTAATAACACATGGGACTGCAACTCAAAAGCTTTCAGGTTTTGGTGCTAAGGCACCTGAAAGATTTTGAGTTGCAGTCCCATATGTTATTATAACACTAATAAAGTATATCTCTATAAAAGCTCTACTTTTGTATTGAGCATTTTATAAAAAGTAAAAGTTACCAAACTGGAATGTATATCCATTGGTTTATACCACCCACATATATATATATATATATATATATACATACACATTTGTGTGTGAAATTGAGGCTGGAATATAAACACAGTATTTATCCATAAATGTGCTTGCATTTTACTTTAAATATACAAAACTTATAATTCCAGGTGAAGAGGACTCAAGGTTTTTTTATTTAGAGTGCTCTGGCATTTATTTTATTATAAACAGTGAATATTATAGAGCTTAATATAATTATATAGTTATGTATCAATTGTACATTGTGACATGGAAATACCTATGTTTTGAGATCATCAGGCAATGTTGATGTAGTTGTGCAGATGATTTACATTTAAATGACAAAATCTTTTGGTTTGCTGTGAATGTGTGAGTGTTTCTTGTGGCTAATCAGAATGGAGATTCTCTTTGGGATTTGATCCTGAAGAATACATACTAACCAACTTTTTTTCTTTTTTCCTTCTTCCTTTTTCTCTTCATCCTACTCTTCCCTCGTTTGTTTTCCCTCCTTAATGGTTAACCTGCCATTAATCTGATCTTATGATTTTCCCTTCAGTTTTATTACCTTTGATGTGATATTCCCATTGAGTACTAATCCTATATTCTTTTACTTGCTTATCATTTTAGGCTATTTGTTTATTTGCTGTAAAGTTTCTTTTTAGAGAAGAAAAGATTTTAAAAATCTAAACTATAATTTTTTTTTTTTTTTTGTAAAAAGGGAAGATTTATTTTAAAAAATATATTGTTTCAATTTATTTTTATCTAGTTCGTCAGTGATCATTTTCCTTGTGTACTTGTTAGTTATATACATGTTATTTCATTTAGATTTTATCCATTTTCTAATATGAATAATTTACAATGTCTACATATGACATTTCGTTGTTTATTTAATAAATTTTTATTCTTAAGGGATTTAATAGTTTTTCATATAAGCATAATGAACATGGTTCATTTAAGGACTTACATGTTTTAGCATATTTTAGAATTTTCCACTTTGTGGGTGTTGTTTTTTTTTTTTGTTTCCTTTAGGTACCAATGATATTTCAATAGGGATGTTCTATTTTTGTATTTGTTATTAAATAAAGAGGTGTGCTGGTAAATTTGCTGCTTTAGAGTGTTTTTAGTCCTCCCTATATAAACTTTTACATTATTTGGGTTTTCCTTTGATATTTTGCATTGCTAGATTATCGATTCCATCAAACACTTGTTTCCTAACAGTCTATGGGGTTTTTACAATTACATTTTTTCTTGTCTAAATTGTTATTTTCTGTTGTCTGGTTGTTTTTATTGATTTTGAATTTTTTTAAAAATATTATTATTGTGGTTTTTTATAATTTTTTTTTCTAGATTGTTCATACAGCTGTAACTTAAGTTTATAATGTTTTTATTAAAGATCTTACTTAGTGGATTTTTTTCTGGAAAGTGTCTCTTAATTAACTCGGAATTTTTTCCCCAATTTACCATTAGTCATCTGGTTCAAAGGGGATGTGTGCCAGATGATTTTCCTATTTCTATTTTTTCTTTGAGGGTTACTTTTCTTGTTTACATATTTAATATTTGGGTTTATGTATCCACTATTTTTTAATGCAGTATTATAAAAATTGCTGTGCTTATTAAACACTTACTCATTAGCTGAGTTTCTACTAATTCTGTATTGATGAGGGTATATGTTTGATGATAGGGGTGGTTAGATTTTGGGTGGATGTATAAAGGATTGGTATTTGGTTTTTTTGTATGGTTGGTGTATATTTTTCTCTAGATCCAAAGTTACATCAAGGAAATTTACTTTTTTTTATCTTAGTTTTGTTACTTTTAAACTCTGTGTATCATTTTTCTAACTCTATCTATTTAGAAATTTGTGGTATTTCTTATTACTATAAGTCCGTCATCTCTATAAAGTCCAATGTCTTTAGTGTTTACTTCCTTATAGGCTGTGAGATTATATAATATTAATAATCCTACTAGATCTGAAGATTCTGCAGAATCCATCAATCCCATCATAATATCAAAATTGTTATTGTTGGAATTAATTTTTTTCCACTGTTCTCTTTATGAATGAGCACAGATGTTTTTGCATTCATTATTATTGTTTTCTCCTCCTCCGTTATATCAGTAAAGAGTGGCAAATTCCAGGGCCGTAACAAATAGTTCCTATGATATCAATGGATAGTATTCTTTGATCTAGTGTAGGAGTTATGGTATTTGTTGCTTGTGTATATGTTTGTTTTTTTTTTTCTTGTGTGTGACCAAATAACATTGTTTCTGTTTTCTTTACATATCTTCTACAATCTACTATACTTTATAAGAAGAAAAAACAATTTTTTTTTTCATTGATTTATTTTTTATAAGTAGCATTATTGTCTTAGTTGATAGTTTTCTTTTAAGACTTTAAGTTTCAAAAGAAAATAATCCCCCCCTCCTGTTGAATTATTATTCATAAACTCTTTAAAAAAAAAACATTAGTTTTAAAGATTTTAGAATTGTCTTTTGTGCTAAACAAGTATGGCCTAGTATTGTCAAATTCACTTTTAACATATTAACATGAGTACACACATGCTGTCTCTCTCTCTCTCTCTCTCTATATATATATATATATATATATATATATATATATAATATGGGGTTTGTTAATCAATTGAACAATTGTAATTTTAGCATTTTTTGTGTACAACTGTATAATCAATTTTTATTGTGGCATGCTGTTTGATTTTGCTGATTGTTTGTAGATCTGTCACAACAATGGTTAATGGTGCTACAACACGATGCTGGTGCTATGGATTAACTAGCAAGTAGGTTTTTACAGGATGAAGTTACTTGCCCAAATTTCTACTTTTATATTTAGTTTTTTTTTTCACCTAGAGTGGTTGCCAACAAAGGCTTGAAAGATCAGTCTACACTGCTATTGTCTTCGTAGTGAGAGTTGGCAGGAGGAAAGACGAATTTGTTGCTTTGCTGAGTGCATGAGTGAAAAGGGAACGTAAACTACCTTGGGGGAATATGGACCTGACTGCTATCTCTTTGAATTACCATGTATCTTCAAGGCGTAAGTAATCATGGTTCTCAACAAAATCATCATTTGTATTGTAATGAAGATTAGCCATTTCCATAAATTAAATATTTGACATTCACTGACTGAACATTTGCAGTTGGTGGAAACTTATAAAATTTTTCTCTTAAAAGTTTTTCAGGAACATAGGCTTTTCAAATCCAGTTGCTGTTATTGCTCTTTCCCATATTAATGGGAGTTTTCTTGCTAACCTTTTGTTTAAGGCTGTGTGGAAAATCAATACCTTGAATATATCATTTTTCTTTCTAGTTAAATGTGCTATTTTTTATATATATATATATATATATATATATAGTTACTGAGAGAAGACTTCAAATGATGTTGTTTTTGGCATTTGAAGTTCTTTTATTGTGATTTTTGTTTGAGATCTGATGAAGGATAGTCTTTAAGACCAACAGATTTTATTCACTTGAAGCCATTTTGAATCAATGATTTGAGAAAATGGTTGCATGGCAGTGTAGACATTTCTGAACAACTAATTAATTCCACATTTTGAATTAAGATCAATTTACTACTTTGATTCAAATTCCAGATCATAGTTTTTATTGGAAGACTTAAAGAATTTTTTTCCTCTTTCAAAAATATTCTTATTCTGACTATGAAAACCCATCTCTTCATCAGTTCATAATCTTCTATTAGTAGATTAATTATGGGTTTAATAAGGAATGATTAAATAAATCAATGTCTGTCTCTTTCTTTCTATCCATGGTTGTACACCTGCAGAACAAAGTTAATGAGATTAAATGGCGGTGGGGACTCTTATTTCTTATGAAATGATTTAGCATTTGGGTCTTCATTAGTGGTGGGGAATGACAGTGGAATAGTTTCCCCACTGACTTTGAAATCAGAGTAATCCTTTAACTGTTATCTGAGTCTACTGAAGTTAGTTTACCTTAATATTTAACTCATAGCTGTGGGATGAAACATTTAATAATACAGTATTTTAGAGTTAGGCTTTGAAAAATGTCTACTAATCTACTTTATTTTTTAAATGTTTAATACAAGGTCTACGAGCCACTCAAGATGGTAGGTGACTGAATGAAGTTGTAAGGAAGTAAGAGGAAAAAAAGTGCAGATTATGAGGCTATATAGAATAGATAAGTTGGCCCTATCTGTCCTACACATCCTTATAATTTACACTCCTCTTACATCCATACAGTGACCTTATTCAGTAACCCTCAACCTTCAGAAATTCCTTGTTTTGTATTGAGTGAATTTGTTTTTTAATGGCATCAATAAATGTTAACCTAACACATAACTCAATTGGAAAATTTTTGAGTTATTTTATTTTGCGTGTGTGTGTGTGTGTGTGTGTGGGGGAAGTAATCTTACTTCAAATATGGCATAATTACAATGTTATCTACAATCAATTATGAAGAGGTGGTCTGATGATTCAAGAAAATGAAACTAAGTTCGCATTCCTGACTGAAGCTGCTTAATTTAAAAAATTTAATTTCTAAAAGCAAAAGTCTGAATCCAATATTCTGTTTTCAACCAACTAGCAATTGTCAGAGGTGATGTACAATAAGAGACAGAAGATTAATTAAATGATTACAAAGGCAATTTATCAATTTACTCTCCCATAATCATTTTACCTGTCTAGGATATCCATTGTCAGTCTTAAGGTAGCTAAAAATCTCTGATATTCAGCAAAATCAATGCTCATTAATTGGAGTAGATAGTCTAAACTATTGCCCGGTTCACACTCCATCCACGTCTATTGAACAGGTGAAGAGGCTCATCCCTTGTTTCCTGTTTAGGATGTGGTTTCCGGTTTTTCTCTTTTTTCAATCTTTTCACTCTTACGTAGCCCCCTGTGCATCAGTGGCGTTTTCGCCTTGCTTGGGGTGATATGATTAAAAAAAAAAAATTTGATAATTAGATTTAGTCAGGTGTATTTTGACTGGAAAGTTAGCTTTATAGTCAGTCATTGGAGTTTGATGTAATGTTCAAACCTATTTCAATATTTTAAATCAGCCAATTTTGTTTTATCTCTGTTCGAGTTAAAGTAAACTTTCATACAATAAGGAATTTTTTTAGCTTTACAAAATATATAGAATGATGAATCCAAATAACCACCTGCCTAATAAGTTGTTGGTCTTTCATGTACTTGTAAAACTGTCCTCATTCAATTAGACTCTACTAGACAAAGATTCCTCTGGGATCAAGTTGTTAACTTGTGGTCCTTTTAATTGTTTCAAGTTATGTGATGGATATTGTACAGAATACACTTGTTGGTTCAACACATTTCAGTAAGACTAAAGTCTGGAGACATTGAACAGGGTAACATAATGAAATATTCATATTCCTTAAATCACGTTGCAAGATATACTGGAAGATGGTGCTTTCTTTATAGGAGACTGATGTACTTGGGTTTACAATGTTGTTGAGGTACTCTTATATATCAAAGTTTGATCAGGATTAAATTATTTTCAATTCTCATGGCAATGCTTATTTAGTATGGAATGTTAATCATTTTTTTAAATAATTTTCTCTGCAGCACAATCATTTTGTCCAATATTTGTCAAAATTTTAAAAAAATCCCAGCAGAATATTTATTTGCATTGGCATGACATTTTCAGGTGGTACTTGGGTTTGGTCCAAAATAGTAGGTGGTATGCAACAAATTAATATCTAAGATCCAGTGTTTCCTAGTAGATGCTACCCATGTCATTAAATTGCTTCTTACAAATTTGTTTTCTCATTGTCTTAAATCCTCAAAATAAAGACACCTACAAACACTGCCATCCACCTTTTATTAAGAAAAAAAAAAGCACTCATCAGCCTAGGTGCCCTGGTTTTTATTGCTACAAAGTTCAGTTCTTGATGCTTGTGCCTATTGAAATCACTTTTGGTGGTGGTCATTGCTTAGCATGAATTCTGACTGGATTGTGGTGACACAACCCTGGACGTAATAAGGATCAATCACTTTTTTTCACATTAAAGCCATCTACAATTTCAGTCAAAGTAGTCTTTTGACTCGTACTTGCAAGGAAAGCTTTTTTCACGTCTTACATTTAATATGCCTTGGCCCAATGCCTTGCTGATAGTTGATTCGCTTTTATTGAGGCCACTGCCAGTACGTAATTAACATGAAATTGAGCCCCTTGCAAGCTGTGCTATGTTTTTTTTTTTTTTTTATACCTAGTCTTTCTTTTCTGTAAATGTTGCATTCAGTACATCCAAATGGAGTACTTTAGACCAGCTAAGCTCTGACCCTGACATGTACAATTGTCATGAGATAGTAGCTGTCATTCTTTTCACAGGTTTTTGTCTCAGTGTTAACTGGATGGGAAACATTGGTTAACAAGTCTACCATTACAATTAATTTCAAATAACTATATTTTAATTTCACTATTTACATGCAGAATATTGTTCTAATATTTATCACAATGTTTCAGCCATTGTATCCTCCGACCTTAATCAGGTGTATGTCAATCTGAGTAACCTACAGTGTGTACTTGAAATCAGTGGAAATATGGTGAGCAGTTCTAAAAATAATATCTAGGCAAACTATCCCTAGACAAGGGCAGTGGGACATGCACAGTCTACCTCTGTAGATTAATATAAAGAGTTCAATTCAGAATTCCCTGGTCACATATTTGGAGAAGGCTTATAAAGCATATACAGATCATTCTCATCTCAGATTGGAGTTTCAATTTTAAATCTTGTATTTTTCCTTGGCTTTCCTCCTCACAAATATTTTATATTGGATTTGTCTTGAGTCAGACAAATCTACTTGATCCTAATCCTTGGCTTTTCAATAAGTTTAATGTAACTTTGTTTTCTGATCAGTATGAAATATTTTTGTCTTTGCAACACATTAATCTAATTTTTTCATAAGCCATCAGTATCAATGTATTTGTGTTGAATGTGATGACTTAACAATGTCTCCCTAAACTAAAATCACTGCAGTTTTTATATAATATTAATAGAATTAAGTCCATTATACTTCTCACCAAACACTGTTAAAAAAAATTTCCCAAAAGATTCTAAAATGCTATGTCCCTACAGGATGAAGACAATCCTGACTCTTCATAGAAACCTTTTTAGTATTTCTAAATAGGGGAGTGGTTTCCTATTGCTATCTTAATGATTTTGAATTGTTATCCTTTTCTTAGATTGGTTGCCAACCAAGGCACTGACTAATCTATTTTACCCATAGTTGGGGGAAGATATGTATTCATACCTTTCCCAAAAGTATTCGTGTAAAACTGAATGCAACAGCATCAGTCAGAATCACATAAAAATAATTTTATTTTTATATCTAAGATTTAAATGCAATGTAACTGGTCTCATAACTGAAACATGTGTATTTTCTACCAGGGGAAGATCAATGAATTTTGATTCTGAAGTTAGTAGGCAGCTCTACTTCACTATTTTCTTTTTTAAAAAGTCTCTTGACTTAGAGGTTAAGGTTGTAGCATTCAGGGAAGTAACCATATGGGAATCCCCCCCCCTTACCTGCAAATGGCTTTCTGAATGGAACCACCCACTTACAATTAGAATACAGAGTGAGTGAGAGTTGTTCAACTCTTGGTCTTTGTTGTGAAAGTCTGATTTGGTGGCACTAAATAATGGAGCTCATCTTAATATTTGCCATGGAAATAGCAGTAGACAAGTTAGATTTTTACTTTGTTTGGGATTGACTAAAAAAAAGCATGAATGTCACTAGTACACAGTTACAAAGAGAAAGTGAGAAAAAGGACTTGGTATGGGGGTGGGGTATTGAGGAAAGGATAAAAGGTGAACAGGCTTCAAGATGATAGATGGCGGTTGATATTGAATTTAAATTTTTGAATATTGTAGTTAGCAGGGAAGCAAGTAAATGGGAGTTCCACAGATGAGAAGTGTGAGAAAAATTGAAGTAGAAGTGGCCATTACATAACTATTTCAGCAGTAAAAGGGTGGAATCAGGATGCCAATCTCATAGTACACTTAAATTCATGGGGTTGGGGCACCAGGGGAACAAAAAAGTTTGTCATAGCAGTTGCCATGAAAATATTTGTAGAAAAGATAGAGGGAAGCCTTATTAAATCAGTGACAAAGTGTCTGAAATCAAGATGCCAAGTCAGGATTGATTACATTGTAGATTCTTCTTTGGATTTTATCAAGAACCTAGAGATGAATAGCAAAAGCACCAGACCAAATATGGCAGTAGTATTCAATGCATGGACAAATGGTAGATTTATAAAAGTGCAAGATGGACTCAGACAAGAAAAATTTTATGGTACATCACAGTGATCCAATTTTCTTTGCATTAGGTGTAGCTATTGATTTGATGTAGTTGTTCTATATCAGGTCGGTTGAAAAAGTGGGGCCAAGGAGGTGAGCCTCAGCCATGCTGAAAAAGTTTCTCTGGTGATTAAAGGAGAGCAGTTTTGGTTTGGAGGTATTAAAATTTACAAACCCTAGTTAACCACTGATTGATTGTCCTTTTCAAGAGCAGCAGCCAGGTTTACTTTGTCAGCTTTGATGGATTTCCTATTGAGACGGGAGTAAATATTAGTGGTGTCATCTGCATAAATGCCTACTTGGGAACTGATGACATCATGAAGATCAGAAACAGCGTTAGGACCTAGAAGAGAGCCTTGAGGGACATCTGCATTCATGTGAAAGGATCTGGAAGTGTGCCCATTCAAAATGACCTTCATTTCATGATTTGATAGGAATGATTAGATTAAATCAAGCAATCGTCCAGAAATATTGTACCTCTAGAGCTTGTGTAGAAGGCCAGCATGCCAAACACTTTTGAGATATCTAAAGCCACAGCTCAAGCTTTGCTATTATCATCAAGAGCCGGTATACATAGTCAGTGATGACCATTAACAAATCCACAGTAGACCTGGTGAAGCAGAAGCTATATTGTTTGTCAGACTAGGTTGTGAGATCTGTCTGGGTGGAAAAGACTGCAGAGTAAAAAGTGTTATGAGAAAAAAAATATAAAATGACAAAAAAAAAAAAACGGAGATTGAATTTACTGTTTATTTCCAAAATTTAAAAAAAAAAAAATCCACGAAGTTTCAGTTTGTGTCATTTGTACAGTGAATCTGGCAGCAGGACACACTGCAAAGGTTCTGAGTTGTTGACCTTTTCACAGAAAAGGAAGAAAGTTTTTAGAGAAACATTCAATTGAAAGAAAATTACATTTTCTTGGATGTGCAATGATGGCCTGAATCTGGAGCGATTTAATAAAATCTTAGTTCAATTATAGCAAAGACAAATTGGTAGACAGACAAGCAGTTAGGCAAGGGAGAAGAGAAAGTTTTATAATATGGAGTTTTAGCATCTTTTTACTCTTATAAAGAGTAGTTTATTCTATTATGACAAGATTATTATTATAGTTGGTCAAGTAAGAGTATTTTTTTTTATACTATATATAAAGCTTTAAACAATTGTACTTACCCCTGTCACATTTTATATTTAGTGTATGAAAGGTGTATGCAAATGTAACTTATTGGACAGAAGTTGTCATTAAAAAAAAATTTTTTTTTTTTCCTTATTTTGGTTGTGACAAGAGTTATGCTAAGTTAGGATTAAGATAAAAGTACAATTCTTTAAAAAAAATCCTACCTTGTGAAGCTGTCAACTTTTTTTTAATGATAAAAATCAATTCAAATAATGCTGGAAGGTTTTATATCTGACAGCATTAAAAGTTACTGGTTATGAGGTATTAAAAGCTGCTAACTTTTTGATTTTGCCACCACTACTGGAATGACATTAGTTTTGACAACCCAATAAAAAACAGATTATTAGTATTATTACCTCTATTCTGACTAGTTATCTGCTGTTACTCCAAGCAGAAGACACTCTAATTAGCAGGGTTTTTTCTTTTGTATGAGCAATTGAAAAAATTTAAATGTACATTTTGTTTTTAAAAGTACAATGTTACTTGACACACGTTGGCTGAAGTTCGTTTTTTTTTTTCATTTTGACCCTTACAATACAATAAAGAAAAATTAGAAAAAAGTGGTTTAAAAAAAAAAAATCATTTCAATTTTAGATGCATCAAAATAGTACAAGACAATAAGAACTTCCACATTCATTTAATGCTTTAGTGTTACAGAGAGAAAGTTCTGAGATGTGGTGTTACTGCAAACAGCTCAACAAATACATTGTTTCTAGACGGTCATCAAGGACTCCTTTGAAAGTTAAAAAAAAAAAAATCCAGTGATTGCTTGGATTAGTCTCCTATTTAAACATTTTCCTTGGAAATTGACCAAGTGAAACAAAAATATACATTTCTGTATGCAGTTCTGGAAAAATTTACTAAATCTGTCATTTTAAGAAATAATCAATGATCAGATTTTGTATGTGAAGCAAATCCTTTTTTAGAGACACAGAGCTGTGCATAGACTAAGATAGATAGAAAAAAGTTCAATTTTCATTTGAATTTTTTAATAGATTAACAGCAATTACAAATTTGAATATTAAAAAAGAAAAAACAAAATACAAGGTCATTATCATTTTCAAATATAAGAATTACACCATTTGACAATTTGACATAAAATAAAACTGAAAAATTTTTTATCCTTAATTTTTTTTTTTTTTCATTCAAAATCACTTCATACTTTACAGTTGAAAAAAATTTAGAAAATTCTTCGTAATTTTTTTGGCTTGGAAAAAAAAAGTAATTTAGTGCAGTTGTTTATAAAGAAATTCCAAGAAAGGATGTGAGAGAAGAAAAAAAAATTGAAAAAATTCTTTATAGTTTTGAAGACCAAATTATTAAATGAAAATTATAATTGGTCTTTGATAATATTACATTTCAAATATTCAACAAAGCAGTTTTCTATTTTGCTTTTCCAAATGAGAATCACTATTTTCATTACTAAAATAAAGATATTAAATAGTTGAGAAATAGTTGAATTTTTTTTTGTTGTTTAGATACACCAACATTACTATTTATACTTCCTTTACATATCATTTTGCTGTCAGTCACTGTTAAAGTTAGGATTTTGAAATCTGCTAACTTGATTATTAACCAAACAAATTAATGGCTAGTCATTATTAGATAAAATGTTCAATCCAGATTATATTTAACTATCAAGCATTATATAGAAAAGGAATTATTTACTTGAATTTCTATAGAAAAATATCTTGGATCATGAATTCTCTAATCCACATGTCTTAATAAATGTTTTAAAACAATATATTCATTATGGCAAAAAACAACTGATGATTAATTTAGCTTTAATTTTATGAGAAAGGACATCTTTGCAGGCAGATATTGTTAGCCTAGATCCCCTGCCCAGAAATTGTCCTCATAGTTTTTAAACTGGAACTTTCATACCAACTATAAGAATTTATATTTTCATTTTTCTTTAAATTAAAAACTCATCTCAAAAATTCTTTTCACTTGTAATAATAAAGGGAAATATAAATACAAGTAGACGAAGATCTCATGCCAGAAACGTTGTTGAGACAATGCCCCCTTCCCGGCTTTTTTGTTGATCAAAGGGCAATAAGAACCCAATGCCCACCAAATTAGCACAACTTATCTAAAGTATGAACTTTAGTATTCATCAATGTTTTGGGAGAGGGCAGAACTGTATTTTTCCTTCTTCACTGAAATTAAGTTGGAAGTAAATTATGTATATTTTAAGGCAATATGAAAGTGATGATGGGGGCGAGATCACCTTTTAAGAAGTGATTTAAAAAGAAAAAGGCACACTGGTAGTGAAAGTGGGTAGGATGCTGAGTGTTAAGATACAGAAAGAAAACCAAAGAAAATGTTGAATCTGTTATAACAAAACATACTTGTTTATTTGTATCAATGAGGATTGTTTATATTTATACAAGCACATATTATTTATCCCTAGGAGGTGTAAGAACATAAAATAGAATAAGAAAGAGGTACTTGTCATTAAACTTGAAATTTAGAAACTTGGCTTATCTGGATTTTAACAGCGAATGCTGGTATTACAGTTACCCTTGCTATGAAATATTTTTAGGATCATCTTTAAAAGTTGTTTGCATTTGTTTGTTGTTTTAAGTAAAAAGAACACAAAATTGCACAGACTTCAGCAGTATTACTATTATTACTCATAGAAGCAATCTTTTTAAAAAAACCAAACCAAACAAAAGCTTGTTAGGAATCGGGAAGTATAGTGATGGGAATGAGAATCATTTAAAAGATGTTTACTTATGTGGCTATGTAAGAGGAGAAAAGAATAATGGTTAGTGTAGGAATCGGAAATTAAAGATTTTTTTTCTCAACAGGAATAATATTGTTAATTTGGTACAGATATTTATAATCATCCAAGAAACATCCTTAATAACTAATTGACTTTATTCATAATCATATTTTATATAAAATAGTTATTAAAAGAATATTCTGACTTATTTGCTTCAACTCTACTCACAAATAAAATGTTTGAGAAATCTGATATCATTTGACATATAAATATTTTCCATCTTAATTGCACCAATAAGACAATATTTAAGAAATACAATACTATTTCACTGATAGTTAATCTAAACTTATATATCAATTGTTTATACTTTAACATTTTGATTTGGAATAATTTAATCTTTTGTAATCATATATATTTTAAATTTGGCATCATCAGAGGAATAGTGTTGACACTATTCTTCTGATGCCAATAGGTATTAATGTGTTATTTGAATAATATATGATATTTGCATAGGCAACAAGTCATCTCTAATTATAACAATTAGGGTTAATATTTTTGTAAAATAACTTTCCTTTACTTTGTTTTTTTGATTCCACTGTATAAATTAAGCTCATCAGCTTGGTATTTAAAATATGCATTTGGCTATTTAATATTTCATTTTTTGTATATTTTACAAAAGGAAAATTATGCACCCTGATAACACCTAGTCATTAAATAAATGTTCTTTTTTGGTTTTTAAGTTATTAAAAAAAATCAACAAGGTGGGGAAGTAACAAACTCATCTCTGGACAGCTGTCACAGAAAAATGGTTAACAAGCTAATGTCTATTTACTATAGTGAATCCAGTCCTCAATAGGTGTCCAAGTAGCTAATACTAATGAAACAAATATATATATATATATATATATATATATATAATTACTATAAAAGAATTGCAAATTTGACTAACATTAAAACCACAGATATCAGCTATGCAAATTCTACTGATATTAAATTATCAATTAGAAAAAGTTTTAGATTCCTCCAAACCTTGTAGAAATGACCTTCATCAAGATTACACTTGGAAGACTTTCAGTTAGTGACTTGTGTTGCTAAAAGTTAAATTAAACAGCTCCAATTTTTACCTTTTGATAAAATTATAAGGGACAGTAAGTATAATGTATACAATAGATATATTTGATATGTGACCAATAAAATATTTCTAGTGAAGGAAGGGGGTCTTAAAAAAAAAAAGTTATATAATGAAATACAGAAGTTAAATGTGGTCCCTTAATTTATGTACACATGTTGATGGGCTGAAATTTATCATATTTACAGTTGAATTTAAGAGAAGACAGGACATTTAAAGAGCAAAATGGAATCGACTTGATTTAGTCAGAGAAAGTTATATTACAAAAGGCAGGTATGTATGTAAAATGGCTGTGATGCTTTAAGAAAGTTTCTCATATGGAAGACACATACTCACCCAGTTTTAACATTTAAGAAACTTAAGAAAATTAATATTAAAATACTGGTTTAGAAATATATCCAGAGTTTAGTCCCTTCCTTCCCTAAACAATATCATTCATTGGCCATTTTTTTTTTCTCTTCATATCCTCGCGGTATAATAAAAACTGTTTTTTAAATCTTTATAATAATGGAAGAATCTTCAAAATTATCTTACATTTATGTACTAAAAATGAGATTTAAATCATCCTTATCTCTTTTGTTACATCTTTTAAGATGATTTTGAAGAATCTTCCATTCATTTTCACTTCACAAGGTCAAGTCATACCTTCAGAAATGCTCAGATTCTTTTTTTTTTTTTATCAAAATTTTTCAGGTTTTAATAAAGCATGTGTGTTAAAGTATTAGTCAGGGTTTCTTTTTAAAATTAAAAAGCAAGTAAAAATTAAAAAAACAAAAACTCAAAACATTGTAATGAATAAAAAAAAAAAAAGTGAAGGACAAAAATCTAGGACCAGCCAAATCATGTCTGAACTTCACAGGTTAAACACATCTCCACTTTACCCAGACTGTTTCAGCAATCAAGGAATGGTCAGTTGAAATCTTGCCATTCTAACAAGATGTAACTGTCCAGGTGACTTTTTCCTCCAAGAGGTCACCTACATAGCACTGGTAACCGTAAAGCTGATACCATACAATTAATATTACAATGAAAATATAATGTTCCATGATAATTATATTCACAAATAAAATTTCATTTTATGCAATATTGTTTTCTTTTAACATGATTTTGTTCTTGTTGGGTCCAGTCTAGTAAAATCAGTTGGTGAGTACCTAATATTTTAAATTTTTATGCTGCATAAATCAAATACTATGTTGAAAAAATGTCTCTTAAAATCAATATGTACACACACAAATTTACAGTAAATTTTTAGTCTTACTCTTTTTCTTTATAGAGTTCATATAAAAAAAATAAGATTGCATAAGATGAAACCACATTGATTGTAATGCATTTGCTTTGGACATATTGTAAGAAATTAAGTTACGCATGCAGAATAAAAAATAGGAATGGAATTTTAAAAAGGAACAACAAAGTTTAGATGACACCCCAACCCATAGGTAAAATGAGGTATGTAGAGTAAGAAAAAATATTTATGCATTTTGGTTTATACTTTTCATATTTTCAAAGTTTGATTGTAAACTGCTCAGACAATCTTTGCACCCCCACCCCCGCAATTAGGATTTATGTTTTTCTTTTTTTGTGTGTGTGTGCAGATTTTAAAGTAGAAAAAAAAAACAAAAAAAAACTGCAGTATTTACTTACTTTTTAAAGTGATCAACTGAAGATTATCTGCCCATATGCAATCATAATTTACCAAGAATCTGAATACATTTGTATACATGCTCTCATAGAGAATAGATATCATTAATCTATCATGCAATACAAGCGTCACTAATCTGAAAATAAATCTAATATGCCCAAATCAATTAAGATTTTTTTTTCTTTTACCTTGATATGACGTTGAACAAAAAGATTGTATGGACAAAGTAGATTGTATATTATATCATTATTATTTTTCAAATAAGTTTAGATTTTATTTATCCCTAGGAACTTAATTTCTGCTGTCTACACAATATCATGCAGGTGGATATGGAAATTTTACAATTAAAAAAAATATATATGTCAAGGACATTTTTTTTATTCATTTGAATTCAGCAAGATATCATTTGCCCCCAAAATTGTATACAAAACCCAGATATTTCTATTAAGATTTTAAGCATCATATACTTTGAATAACTTCACTTCATAACTTGATTCCACAAGTTCCTCTAAAAGAATAGTTAAGAATATTATGCTTTTTATGTATTAATAATTTTAGATTTCTTTACTTATACTTATATTCTGAAGACTTATTTAAACACACACAAATATAAATTAAGATACAAATCTAAAGTGGTATGTGCTAATACTGATTTCCACCTTAACTTAAAGAAACATTTCCTGATTCTGAGCTTGGCTCTATATATAATCTCCAGAATGAACTTATTTTAATAGAGGTTAAAGAAATTACACTGCATTTTGACTGCTACTTAGTTATTTTGCATTGTTTCTCATACAAGACTTTTCAAACTTAAATGACATGACTTAACCTTTTCTTAGAATTATGTTTTAAAAATTCTACATACTATACTTTAACATTTGTGACCAAAATTTATTTATGGTGAAAAAATGCATGATCAGAAAAGGTGAGGTAATAAATTCTAAAGAGCATAATTCAATATTTGGAATACAAAAACTGTTTAAGACATTGATATTATTAACACTAATTTTAATAAGAGTCTATTATTTGAAATGATGTCCTTAAATATTATATCAGCCTGATTTCTTCAATTTTCCTTGGTTTAGGAAGAAGAAAAAAAGATATCCAATAAACATGTCCATGAAAAGTTTCATCTTAAATTTAGCTGTGAAAGACTTAAAAAAAAAGTCTGCATTAATTTTTTTTACTATGAATACCACTTAATAGCTCATTGAATTTCTTTATTGAACCATTCAAGTCACAAGAACCATAAAATTCCCAAATGGGGAATGAATGAGTTGAAAAAAAAGGAAAAGTGAAACCTAACTTGCATGCAAGTGTGTAGGAATTAGTAAATAAACAACATGCATGTGTTTGTTAGGAATTCATGATTAAAAAAACCCTCTAGTTAAACTGTTTGCCTCTTTTAGAGGGAAAATTTGGATAAAAAAATTGCAATCATTTCAGTGTGAATAAAGATTGACTTCAGTATTTTCTTTTCAAATAATAAAGTTAAAATGGGCAGGAAAAACATTGCATCTGTTCATTTAATTTTTCTTTTAACTAAAATAGTTACCCAATCGTTGAAAGTAATCACTGGCTCAGAGCTTTCTTTTTTTGAGGTGAGGGATTTGATAAATATAAATTTTATGTATATTTTTCAATTAGAAAAACAATAGCACCTTTTTTCCAAAGATATGTCCAATACTTTAAGAATTTTAAAATTTAAGATATGAACAACTCAAAATATTTTGGTAGTTTTATTTAATCAATTTTTTCAGAGACTATATTGGATAAGGTCCCCCACCCCATCTCAGACAAAATCATTTCATTCATACTCATTCTTGAATCAGATTTTATTTAAAGTTTTGTTAGCCTTTTCTTTATTGAGGCTTTTTTTTAAACACAGCAGATTATAACTGGCAAAGCTCTTATTTCCTTTGATAGTTATTAAATCCTCACTCCCCCAAAATATCAATGTAGCACAATATCAAATGTTCACAAAGGAACCTGTAATTACTTTTGGAATTCACAGCAGCAGAGAATGGTTATTGCTAAAGTTGAAAAAAATTATTGGGATTCTTCAATGTGTGTATGCATATACATCAATTTCTCTTTCTCCCATCAAACTGGCCATGAAGTAACTGCAGCTTGGTACAAAATCAATTATAGACCAGATAGAAAAGATTAATATACACTTTAATGTTCTCAGTACCCACCATAATTTATAGATTTTATCTTAACATAATTGTTGATACATCTGCATATACATTTCACACTTTAAGCACAACAATTATGATAAAGCTATAGTCTGTTCATCATATTTATTGTATAAATGTTGAATTCATTTCTGTAATCATGACTTTTTAGATATTAAGAATCTGTACAGCTTTGATATAATTAGACAATTTGATATTTTAAAGTTGCAGTTTTGACCAGTAGCAATTGGCTCCATTCTCTGATGCCTATTGGAATTTTGCAAAAACTTGTCTAGAAAACTATTATTAAAAAATACCATTATTAAAGGGGAGATGATTGCGTGTACCAGGAAAATATAATGAAGGGAATACATTTTTGCTTGATTAAAATAATGTACATGAGACATGGAAGCACACAAGTTATTGAGCTCCATATTCACAATATGGATTAATTGAGTTGATAAGGGTTAGACTTGAAATTTGATGACATTAGGTAAAAATTAATACAAGTTGAAACAATGTAACTTCATATGCATGCATTTGACTGTACCTCTTAAATCACTTTTTTTTTTCTTTGGACGGAAGTTAGTTAAGAAGTTTGTGTTTTTTTTTTTTTTTTTTTTTAGTTTTTTTTTTTTAATGATAATGATGAAATTACTAAAAACTTAACATGCACAGTTAAACCGATATACATATATAATTTCTATTTTCTAGTCCATAGTTTATTCAAGCTTGTGATAAAGTAGATTATGTCTTCAAAACTAAAAAAAAAAAAAAAAAATCTATAACACTCTTATTGTTACTACAATTATTTCCCTTAGATTGACAAATTCGCTAACAATGGTCTTTAAATAAGAATCTTCGGAGCTGCCATTTTCATTAAAAATTAAATATTTTGCCTAGTTCTTTATTAGTTCCATTTATTAAAGCCAAGTTAATCAACAGCAGGAGACGGCTGTGAACATACAGTTAGACGCATCTTTAAAAATTTTTTATCAAAAGCTTTTATCTTTAAATTACAAATTTTGGTGGAATTTCATGTTCTTGTTCAACTGAGTTAAAAGGGATGGGATGAGAGAATGGTTAACAATATTTTTTGTGGATTTGTTTGTTATGCTTGAGTTAAATAAAAATTGATAATTTTCGGCGTATTTTTGGAAAAAATCCTGAAGGCCATTTCTTCAGCAATGCCAGAGTTCTGCTGTGATTTCGTAGTCAGCTAGTGCTGCTAACATGCACCACACATGCGCCGGCCCTGCCAGTGCATAAGGATGCAACCTGAAACAAAATATATATATATATATAAATGTAAATATTCATAATTGCTTGAATCCTTAATGGCTAGCAGTCTTTACTAGTTATGGTAATTGCTAAAGTATAATATTTTTGCTTTCAGTGGCCGGCCAAATGAGAGAAAAAGGTAGATAAAATTATGAAACATTATCACAAGTTTCCATTCCAATTGTTAATCCTGATCACAAAATAAAAATCTTCAAAAATTTAAACATATCGCCATTTATCTATTATGTTTTTCTCAGTTTCTTTCACTAGGAAATCTTTCTCTTTAATAATAGTTTGAGAAATATTTCAAACCAATATTAGAAAAAGAATTCACATACAGTGACAAAAAAATGGCAGTGATAACTTAATAATTTTTCATATTATAAAACCAGTTATAGGAGCATTTTGCAATTAAAATGTCATTAAAAGAAATTTCAGCTTTTAGTTTCTTTGATTACAAATCTGCACTTTTGCCATGACATTTCAAGTTTCTCACTCACACATCTTGATCAAGAAAAATATAAGGTAAAAAAAGATAAAGTATATATACCTTTGTCCATTCATTGGTCACTGGATCATAACATTCAACATCATGCAAATATTGTTGACCATCATAGCCTCCAACTGCATAGAGGCGATCACCAAGTAGGCAAACACCAACAGCATCACGTGGTGTGCACATAGGTGCTATCATTGTCCACTGATCAGTTTTAGGGTCGTACCTAATAAAATTTTTTGGAAAATAAACATATATAATCAAGTCATCACTTTATACATTTCGTTGTTTTATAATGTTAGCATCAATCAAGTTCATAACTAACATAATTTTAAAACTAATAATGAAAATTAGCCTTTATTTTTATAGGATAGACTTTATGTTGGGAGGATTAAAAATGATTTTCAAATTAGACTATCATACAATATTTAATGTGTAGAAATGAGTTTAATTCATACCTTTCAGCACAGTCAAACCGACAGCAAGTTGGATTAGATGCCGGGGCCTCATGGCCACCAACTGCATACAAAAAGCCATTGCATGTACTAACACCAACTCCTCCCCTTCGCTTGGACATGGCTGTGCATGCAGTCCATTTGTTTGTGTGAGGGTCAAAGCATTCTACTGACTTCAGGCAAGAGCTGCCATCTCTACCACCAACAGCATACAGCCTGTAAAAGATTTGATTCATTTAAGTGGTGCATTTCGTTTAATTATCTAAGACAACAGTTGCAGTTTTACAGATTAGCAATTAGTGCTGAATAAACATTATTTCCCATTTTCTGTTAAAAGAAATCAAGTGCAATTTTATTTTTAACTAATTCAAAAAACTAATTTTCAAACAAACTAAAAATATAATCTAAACTTTTAGAATACATGAAAAGGTAAGAACTAAAATAACCTTTTAGCTATTCCTTTCTTGGCATTTTCATATTCTTTTTGTTGCTTTAACTCTTTCCTTTGTGATATTCTATTTATGTAGTGCAAAAACTAAATGCAACTGAAATCTTAATCTTCCCCAGCATTTTAACACAGTAACATTAACTTTCAGAATTTAAATAAAAAATAACCTAATTATTTTTTGTGTTTTTAACTTTTTATACTAAGTATTTCATTTGATTTCTTTTATTACTCTGGTATTTCAACACTACATTTGCTACAATAAAATATCACTAAATATAAAGTGTTCTATATAAGTATGTAGTTTTTTTTAATCGTTTCATCCCGAGCAAGGCGTTCCACTGCCACTATTGTGCAGGGGGTTACATAGGGTCGGGGAAGTGATTGGAAAAGGATGGTTATAGGAAATGTGAGGAGGGTGATAGACGGGTAAGGGTACCGAGAATGAGGGTTGGTTAGATGGTGAGTGTTTGAGAGAATAGATGCAAGTTAGTGCGTTAGGTCTCTATTGACCTTACATTTAAACTCCTGGAGATTGCAGCTGTCGGAAGTAGGCATGTGGAAGGGAATTCCACAGGCAGGAAGCGCGAGAAAAGAAGCTATTGGAGTAGAAATTACAGTTACATTTTATCTGTTTCACTGTAAAAGAGTGGGACCTAGTTGCTAATCTAGTATCTCGTGTAAATTCATACCTAGGCGGCACCAATGACCTAAGTTCATTGGAGCAGAAGTCGTGAAAGTACTTGTAGAAGAGGCAGAGGGAAGCCATGTCACACTGGTGAGAGAGTGGTTGCAGCCGGATCGATCATGTTACAAATTCTCCATTGTATTTTGTCAAGAAACCTGAGGAGGGTAGCAAGGGCACCCGACCACATGTGGCAGCAGTATTCAATACATGGGCGGATGGTAGATTTATATATGTGCAGAATAGATTCAGACGGGAAAAATTTCCGGGCCCTGCACAGAGAACCGACCTTCATAGCAGCGGACTTAGCAATGGATTCGATATAGTCATTCAATTTGAGGTCCGCCGAGAGTATAAGGCCAAGGAGGCGAAGTGTTTTACTCTCAGGGAGGCAAGCCTGTTCCATGCTAATGGGAGGTAGGTGCGATTGTCTATGGTGGTTAATTGATAGCAGCTTCGTTTTGAAAGCATTGAAATTCACGAGCCACTTCCTACCCCAGTCCACCACGGATTGGAGGTCCTTTTCAAGCTCGGTAGTGAGGTTCACTTTGTCGCCCACACTTGGTTTTTGATCGAGGTGAGTGTAGATTGTAGTGTCATCGGCGTACATGCCTACTTGGGATCTAATGGCATCTGGGAGATCATTAATGTAGATCAGAAAGAGCGTGGGACCTAGGATAGAGCCTTGAGGGACGCCAGCGTTCGTATGGTAGTTTTGGGAGGCGTGTCCGTTTAATACTACCTTCATTGTACAGTTAGAGAGGAATGACTGGATTAGATCAAACAAATGTCCAGTTATGCCATAGCTCCGCAGTTTGCACAAAAGGTCAGCATGCCAGACTCTGTCGAACGCTTTGGAGATATCCAAGGCAACAGTTTGTGCTTCGCCATTCTTGTCGAGAGCCTGGTATATGTACTCGGTAATGGTCGTTAGCATATCAGCAGTAGACCTGGTGAAGCGGAAACTGTACTATTTGTCTGAGAGAAGCCTGTGGGCCGTGAGATGCTGAATCACCTCGGTGTTGATAATGGCTTTGAAAATTTTGCCAAAGATCGGAAGGAGGCTGATAGGGCAGTAATTAGCGGGGTCCGAGGGTTCGCCAGTATTCTTAAATATAGGAACTACAGAGGAAGACTTCCAACAAGCAGGAAGCAGATAGGCAGAAGTTATAGACCTTACAGAGGAGAGTTCTGGGGGCACATTTCTTCAGAACTATGATTGGGATTCCGTCACCACCACTCACTTTGTGAGGGTCAAGTTTTGAGATTACACCCTCGCTGGTCTCTAAGATAATGTTGACGTTATTCAGTTGAGCCTTAGTTCTAGGTGGGAAGTCGGGAGTAGGTACTCCTGACGAATCCAGTGTCGAATTGGTAGAGAATCTACGAGCAAAGCATTTAGCCTTGTTCGCAGAGGAGGTGAGGACCTCAAATTCATTGATTAGTGGGGGTATTGAAGTTTTACTCTTGTTGAGCACATTTTTGCAGAGTTGCCAGTAATCTTTGATGCTGAACTTAGAGGATGCTATGCGTTGCTTCATTCTGGCTGCAAACACCAGCTTAGCTTCATTTAGAATATTTTTACACTTATTACATGCTGAGGTGAAAAGGCACCTATTTCGGTCCGATGAGTGGCTTCGATAGAGCCGGTAGAAATGGTCCTGGTGGGCAATGGCAGCTGAGCAAGCGGGCAAGAACCAGGGAGACGAATTTGATTTAAGCTGGAATTTCCTGGCAGGGATGAAAGTATCAATGTCAGCCTTAACCCAAAAGGATACATGCACGGCCTTCGACTGGAAGACCAAAGACATTGTTCCAGGGGACATCACAGAGGAAGTCTCAGAACGAATCCCAGTCTGCTCTCTGGTAGCAGTAGGATATTCTGCTGGTCTGGGTTTCTTGGGTAGAGTGAGAGTGGATTGAGATGTTGACAGAAACTACGGCGTGGTCAGAGTTTCCGAGAGGGCAGAGCTGCCTGGTAGTGCAAGAGTGTGGGATGGAAGAGAAGCAGAGGTATAGTAAAGAATCCTTCCCGTTAGGGTTATTAGAGAAATGAGTGGGGAAGTCCACCACTTTCGTTAGAGCTTGGGTTATTGAAAAATTCATGGTGTGGATCCCAGCAAGGTCGGTGACAGTTTTCCAGCCACTTGGTGTGGTGGACGTTAAAGTCACCAAACACGAATATATGGGCAGATGGATGAGAAGAAATAGCCTTGTCGATATTAGAGATTCTATCAAGTACCGAACAGTCAGGGGAGGAAGTGGGCGGTAGAGGAAGAAGAGATAGTTAATCGAGTTTAGAAGTGAGACGGAAGCACATGAAAGAATGATCCAGGGATTCAAGAGATGTTACCCTGGCTAGAGGGAGGTGTTCGCTGACATATACACCAAACCCCATGCATATGGACATTGGAATCCTTCCTGAAGAGGGGAAGGTAACCAGGAACGAAAAACTTAGAGGAGGGGATAGAAGGGTCAAGGTTAGTCTCACATAGAGCTAAGATATCAGGTGAGTTAGTTTGGAGGAATGATTCTACGCTGTTAAAGTTAGTGCAGATACCACGTATGTTTGTGAAGAAGACGCAGATAGGTTTGGGCGTTTTCAGTATTCAGAAGATAATAGTATTCTATTATAGATTCTGACCATTTTAGAGTAGACTGGAGAAAATTCATTTAATTTTTCTTTTTTAATTTAACAAAGAAAAAAAATTAAAGGAAAATGATAAACTACTGATTAGAAGAGTCAACTTACTTTCCGCCAAGTACCGCCACGCCCACGGTGCTTCGTGGAGTGGACATAGGGGCCACATAGCTCCATTGTCGGGCTTGCGGGTCCCATCTCTCCACAGTATTTAAATATGACCAACCATCATGCCCTCCAACTGCATACATTGGACCTTCAAGTACTCCAACACCTAAAAAAATTAAAATAAAGCCATTAATATGAAAATGTCAATGGACAATACATACATACATACATACATATATATGGGCAAGTCTTTTATGCAAGTTTCATTAAAAATGACAAACAAGATATTAAGTTATACATATAAGTGTTTAATTACTGTAAATGAACAGTATCCCAACAATTACACCACATGTACAGCATTATCTTTCATGGAGCTCAGTTTTTGGTATTGGTTGTAGAGATTTATTGTTGTCAATCTCGAATTAATTTTTCATAATCTGTTATGATGTAGTTAAGGAATGGTAAGTTAACACAAATTATGTTTGATTCAACCAAATATTCAGGAAAACAGAAAAATAATTTCTAATTAATCTTATATTTTAAAATACCCTTTCCCTACTAATAACACTGCTTTCTCCACATCCAAATTTACACCAGCCTGTTTAAATTGTTTTTATTGGACTAAGCCAATTCATGTGTCTGTTTATATGACCATATTTATAGAATATTATCAAGATAACCACTGTAGAATGATGAATGTTTGTCACATGAGTTTTTTTTAATGTTGATTAATTTCCTTCTCTCTGGTGACTGTAGGTTTTTTATTTATATTAAATATTTTGATGAGATTATTGACAATCATTGATTCATGCTTTAAAAAAAACAAAAAAAAAACAATTCTAACTTCATCATTCCTATATTTAGGACAAAGCCTTAAATTTTTTTGTTAGTTTCATGAATTGGTTATGCAAGATTTTGACACTCAATTTTGTGACTCAGTAAATCTTTTCATCTCTTCTTGACAGTTTTTTAAGTTATTGAAATTATTTCTGAATGGCAGAAAATTTGCACCAAAACTTAAATAGGGAGTTGTAAATTCAGACGGGGGAAAAAGCAGTTATTAGTAGGGAGAGGGTATTTTAAAATAATATAACAGTAATTAGAAATTATTTTTCCTGAATATTTGGTTGAATTGTACATAATTTGCATTATCTTAACTTACCATTCCTTAACTGTTATAACAGATGATGAAAAATACATTCAACATAAAAGGCACAGTAGATTGACAATGATAAATCTCTACAACCAATACCAAAAGCTGAGCTTCATGAAAGTTAATGCTGTATATGTGGTGTAATTGTTGGGATACTGTTAATTTACTGTAATTAAACACTAAATACATTTATACACCCATTAGCTGCCAAGTGTATAAAAAGTTTGGAGAAGTACCCAGCACTTGTCAATAGGAAAGATGTTGTTTTCCTCCATGCAAATGAAAAGCAGTATCCTGTAAGAAGAAAATATTAGGACAAGTTTGGTCTGTTCTATTCCCACCCACCATATTTACCTGACTTTGCACAAACCAATTTTTACCTTTGTTTGCTGCAAAATACTTTGGTGGGGAAAACTAATGATTCAAGAGTTTGCCAAAAACCATCAAACACAACAGAAACTATTTATGACTGAATAATTAAAAAACAGGGGTGTGTTCATGCTAGATGAGGATAAAAAGAAAAGTTGGTACTATAAGATAAAGAAAATGGTCTAAATTCTTCAAGGATAGCAGAAATGAACTGAGTTAGAGGATTAAGACAAGCTGGAAAATGTGGAAAGAGTGAAAATTTTTCACCAAAACTTGTATGTTGATCACAGGATTTAGAAAAAGAAAGGATTTAGTTTCAGGTAGTGGAAATAAACTTGCAATAAAACTACAACTTAATTATCAAAAATGAGTGGAGGTACCTAAGTAGGTACCTCCACTAAATCACTAAAAATAAAAAAAATAAAAAACGGCCCCAAACTTTTTTTCCATCAAAATGTTTACATTATTATTAAGAGGAAAGATCAAAGTATTTTTTTTTTAGATTTTGGTAAAAAAAAATCTTGTTTTAATTTTAGTTAGCCAAATTGTTACAGGAGTTTACAATGGAAAATTTAATATTACATAACTATTTTTTTTTTTTTTTTTTTTGTGACCAACACATTAAGTTGGATTTTAATGAAACTTTCAGGACTTATTCACAAATGAATGAAATTATTTTTTTAGATATCTTGGTAATAGTTTATTTTTACATCTGTTACTTAATTTACACATACATTTATGAAATTTTTTAAAAATAAATTTTGTTGCACCAAGTGGTTTTATTAGTTAAACACATGACTCATTAGGGAATGTAAATCACCTATTTTTTTTTTTTAAATTTTGCCTCTATTTCCAAAAATCTGCTTCCAATAGTAAAATAAAAATGCAATATAACTATGACATTTTTTAATTTGATAAGCTTTTAATTGCTTGAATAAATATTAATTTTTGACATTTTTTTTTCTCTTAATTATAATTTATAAAGTTTCAAAATACTTAAAAGATTTGTTGGTTAGTTTATAAAATTATTAAGCATAGATTATAGTCTCTACTAATCAAAAATTAAAACGTTTAATACAAATCCTAGTGCTTCCCTATTTTTCAAATAATTTTTAATTTTTTTTCTTTTTGTGTATTTGAAGTTGTTAAATTAAAAAAGTTGTAAATCATGTGTGTCAGAGTTTCTTTCCCTTACCAGAAAATTTGTACAATTGTCACTTGCGACTGCCATATACATTTATCTTATTTGGCATCCATAAATCTGCCCACACATACAGTGGAAAGGTCAGAAAGTTGAACTTTAAAAACAAAAAAAAAAGTTTTATTCTAAATTTCATGCTATAAATAAGTAATACTTGTGTAAATCAGCTTAATTTATCATTAAAATTGCTAATTTTCCAAAAATGATGTGTCACAGAAGTATATTTTATTTTTGCAAGATTTTTAAAACCGAAAATTAACTTGTTTACAAATGTGTCGTTCACTCAAAAATGGCTGAAAAATTTTTTAAAATCTCAATTTTAGATTCCAATCAATATAATTTCTGTTTGAAATACACCAGAGTATTTTGCTTGCTGGTAATAGTAAATTTAATCATTTAGCTTTCAATTAAAACGAAAATAAATGCTTCAAAACTTATTTTTTTAAAATTCTAACTTGTAGCATGACAGAATACCAAACTTTATAGCAAAAGATACAGAAAAATAAATTCTTTATCATTAATCTTTCCTTCTATTAAAGTGGATAAAAATAATAAGCAGGGTGCAATGAATTTGTTCAAATTAAGCAAAAATGAAAATAATACTGGCATCTCATTTTAACATTTTTGTGCAACTTTGTCAAATATATCTTGAAATACTAAAGAGTAAATTTATTCAATAAAATTACCATGACCGCCAGACAATTTGGGAATCTCCTTGTTTAAGTCAGTGAATGCTCCTATAATCTTTGTCTTCAGATCATCTTTGGGTTTTGTTGGTCTCTTGCTCAACAACACCCGCACACAATCAATAGGGTTGGAGTCAGATGTAAGAGGTTATGTTTTTTTTTTTTTTTTTTTAATCATTTCACCCCGAGCAAGGCAGAAACGCCACTGATGTGCAGGGGGTTACATAAATGTAGAAAGATTAATTAGAAAAGAGTGAGGAGTACAAGCTAGTTAGAAAGGAACAATAGAAAGCTGAGAAAGCAGGTGCAATGACAGATGCATGGGCGGAGAGAAAGTGAAGATTATACAGGGGAAGGGGAGAGAGCTAGAGTCCAGTGGTTAGTAGGTGAGTATTAACTTTGCTTTTAAATTTCTGGAGGTCGTAGCCGTCAGGAAAGCAAGAATATGGGAGTGAGTTCCACAGGCGGGAAGTGCGAGAGAGGAAGCTGCAGGAGTAGAATTGTCATCTGCGTTTGGCTAACCTGACTGTGAATGGGTGGGACCCAGTTGCCAGTCTGGTTGCACGGGTAAACACCTGTTGAGGAGGCATCAGTGACTTAAGCTCATCCAAGCAGAAGCCATGAAAGTATTTATAGAAGAGACAGAGGGAGGCCACATTTCGACGATGGGAAAGTGGCTGCAGTCGAGTCGCCAGATCAGTACCTATCACATTACAGACTCTCCTTTGGAGCTTGTCAAGAACACTGAGGAGAATGGCAGGGGCACCTGACCATAAATGGCAGCAGTACTCCATGCACGGACGGATGGATGGTTGACTTGTATATATGCAGGATGGATTCAGGTGGAAAAAACATCCTGGATCGACATAGTGACCCAATCTTCTTAGCAGTAGATTTTGCTACGGATTCAATATAGTGCTTCCATTTGAGGTCTGAGGACAGGGTAAGTCCGAGGAGGCGTAGTGTATTACTCTCCGGGAGAATCATCTGGTCCATGCTTATGGGAGGCAGAAGAGGTTGCCTGTAATGGTTGATAGACAACAGCTTGGTCTTAGAGGAATTGAAGTTGACAAGCCACTTCTTGCCCCAGTTCACCACAGAGTGTAGATCCCGCTCAAGGTCAGCAGCAAGATTATGTCTGTCCGCCACGACAGGTTTCTTACTGGAGCGGAAGTATATTGTAGTGTGGTTGCAGAAATTGTCTGATAGCTATGACTAGGGTCTTCTGCTTGTGCAGAGTCCTGTTGACAGACATAGGGTCTTCTATCAGTTACTCTCTTGACTCAAGGCAGCACTACCTTCTCAAGGCACTTGATATAGGTCTCTGTTTGGTCCGAAGCTCTCACCAACAAATTTGTTTTGATGAGAAAAGACCTCAGATTGAGTTTTCCGATCTGCTGTACCTTTCAATCAACATTATACTCATTCAAACAGTCTGAAATGTTCGGATCGAAGCTCTTTTTCTCACAGACCATGCCCAACTGAATGATCCAAATGAAAACTATCTTGTTTGGTCCAAAAAAAAATCAATGCACATGTTCAAAATTAATATAAAATGACAATTTAACCATCATACCCTGTATAATAATCATATAATAAAAAAAAATAAGTGTAGCATTTTCTGCATGTTTCTCTGTAACTGCTGTCATGCAAAAATCAAACACTATAAAAATAAACAAGTGAAATCTCCTGATTTGAATGTCTAACAGGGAAGTAAGCAGTAAAATATCCTGCTGTTTGTACAGCATGGTAATATTAATTTGCAAAAGGTTAGGCAGAGTGCACAGATACTACACTGATCCTAGGTGCAAGGGGTGGGGTGATTTATACATAAATTAATTTATTAATAAATTTTTCAGTAATTATTTTTCCTTACTGGTGGTGATAGTTGTCACAATAGTTAAACAAAAGAAGTAGATAATCTGATAATGGATCAGAATTATGCTGAATGTCTGTCGGTCATATCTAAAATAGACAAAAGAATTTACACCTCTTTTTAAAAGTTCCTTGATAACAAGAGCTATGGATAGTAAGATCTACAAACACAGATATAAAAAAAACTGAATTTCTCATAAAACGTGTCATTATTAAGGGACTTTTAACTAATCTTTCACATTTCTCAGATCATTTACTCTATGAATGACTTGATTAAAAGTAGACACAATATTTAGTATTTAATGATAGCATACAAAAGTAACAGATCAAGAAGAAGAAAAACTAGTCAACAATTGATAATGTTTCATCTATGTTTTAGAGTGGTTTGAAATTCAATCACATCAATATTACGTGTGTAAACAACATGACATAAAAGATTCACCTAATCCATGTCTGTGTGTTGACATTGGTGGCATTGAACTCCAGGTTTTACGTTTGGGGTCATAGCACTCAACTGTGTTAAGTGTCTTCAAACCATCTCTGCCACCAACAACATAAAGACGACCTTCAAGAACTGCAACTCCAAATTGGA
This sequence comes from Ascarosepion bandense, assembly GCA_037127315.1. Classification (NCBI taxonomy): domain Eukaryota; kingdom Metazoa; phylum Mollusca; class Cephalopoda; order Sepiida; family Sepiidae; genus Ascarosepion; species Ascarosepion bandense. Next base: position 1,771,865 of record JBBBDQ010000611.1, on the reverse strand, counting down.
GCCGTCGTCCATTCATGTTGGCAACTTGAGTCCATGTGTTTGTTCGGAGATCATATTTTTCAATTGTTGTTGCACCTGAAAAAAAAAACAAAACAAAAAAAAAAAATGAAAAATGATATGAAGTAATGAAACACAAGGGTATGGGGGAGAGAGATAAAAAAAGGAAACTTAGGGGTTGTCAATTTGCTCCTGACTAGTCTTGTGTTTAGCTTAGTCTAGAACATAATTTTCCCAAACATTTTAGACCATCAATCCTTCATCAAACCACAGACATAAATAAAAATAATTTTTATTCATACTTTTTATGTAAGGGTACAAATTCCTTTGACCTTCTCCTTCATTGTTTCTAAATAAGATTCATTTTAGCTTTACATTTCTTTTTGTATTTGTTATTCCTTTTTCAATTTCTATACTAGATATTTGTTTGAATAACGATGAGAAAAAAACTTCATAAATGCAAAAAATAAATTAATGTACCTTTTTATTAAATCAGTTAGCATCATTAATGGGAAGGATGATGTGTTTGATGAGAAGTAGCAAAGGCATTGACATTTGGTTGAAAATTGGTGAGTTTTCAACATAAGTGACCAAAATTTGCATATTGACTCCCTTTCCTTCAGACTACTAGGCATTTATTGAGGTATCAACTATTTTAAGAACCTCTGGTCTAGCACAAGACCACAAATTTGAAGCACCCAATGAGGAGCAACCTCACTACAGTATTAATGATATTCAAGATTAACTTGCTTATCACTATTTCATAATGGATGCACAAAACAAGATCTAGGCATCTGTGAATGCTACCTGATACCTAGAAAATGCCAAAAAAAAGTTCCTTGTGCTAATAAGTAGTAGTAGACAAATTTTCAGGATTTATGATCAATAACAGAATTATTTCAACAGAGCTCATAAAAAAGATATGGTAAATAAAGGACAGCAGAAAGAAACGAAAATGGTATCTAAACTGGCTAGCAGAATGAGCAATGAGTTTTGTAATTATGTCCTTACATAATAAACATAACTTTTGTCTTCCTTATGGAACTTGTTAATTTCATTATTGGCATAAAAGAAATATTTTACATATCTTTTACTGACTTAGCAATAAATAAATATCATGCATCCTTTATTTATGAAAAGTTTCTGATTTCATAAATTAACAATCAGAAATTGAGAGTGAATGAGTTTTTTTATGTCACCTTTAGTGTTGTCCATGGCCCCCACCGCGTAGAGAACTCCTACAGTAGACTTGCGTGGTTTGGTCCGTGGACTCTGGAATGAGGATCGGCGTTCTGGCAATACATGATACATTAGTGCCTCCATAATGAGGTCCTGGCATTCTTTATCATCCCAAAAGATGGGATCTGATCGAACATGGTCGGCAATGAACTAAGATAAATGGAAGATTTCAATTAGACATATATATATATATATGCACATACATGGTCATTTTTATACACATTTATATGTAAATATAAAAGCATAGAAATAATTAAGCCACCCTATAAATTTGTTATAACATTTTCTTGGGCATATATACATATATATATAAAATGATGCAAATGTAACAACTGAAAAATAAAACTAACATTCAAAGCATATTTCAACAATTTAAAGAAAAATCAAAACTGAGATTTTTGTATGGAAATGAATATAAAACAGTTCTTCAAATAGCAGATGCAATTTCAGGAAAGTTTATTTTCCTGGCAAAATTTGCAAGTTGTTGCTCAACCTTGGTTGAATGTATTTGAAAATGCCATAGTAAAACTCTGACAAAGCAGAACTGTTGTAAGCAACTTTCTCAAAATCCTTAAGAAATACAACCTGAACAAATGAGGCAGCAAAGGGCATGAAGAAACTTGCGTTGATATGCTTCTAAAGAACAAGCATGTGCAAAGACTTCCAGAACAAATTCCAACTAAATATAACTCCCTTGTGTGTACAACAAATATTAAATGAAGAAAGAAAGAAGGAACCATCCGTGAAACAATTTTAGAAGAAAAAGCACACTGAATTGGTTAAGGAGAATGTCACTTGGGGACAATAAAAAAAAAAAAAAAAAGTCTGATTTTTGTATTTTTCTGATGAAAAGAAGTTTCATTTATATGGTCCAGATGAAATACAATCTGGATGACATGATTTATGTAAAGAACAGATATTCTCAACAAAGAAACAATTTAGTGGTGGTTCTGTTGTGATTTAGGGAGCTTTTTTCCTGCTAAAGGAAAGATTAAACTACTGACATTTTTTATAAAATGTTTATATTTCAATCCTAAAAAAAAATATATTTCTAGAGGTGATGAATTTGAGTGATTTATACTTTAATATTGAGCACAACATCCAGCAGGTAAGATCTGTTTCATGTCCTGATTGTTGCTGCTGACTGAAGATTTCAATGTTTACTTTTATACTTATATATGTTCTGTCACCACTGATATTTAGCACTTTAACCTTTAGAACTGTTTTTATCATATATACAGTGTTACACAGATGAATCCAGAATTTTTATGTGGCAATAGTGCCATGATATCAGTATAGTGAGGTTTTAAGAGTGCCATTAGAAATTACATCTCAGTAGCTATCAGGTTAGTGACGCACAAGGTGCTTAGAAATTGACATGTATTTAGAATTCAATTTCAAGAGTGTATGCACTGGCCACAAAGCCGAGGAAATCATTGAATGGTTTAAAGCACTTTCGGTGGGCAACCCCGAGGCCACACCTTGTTGCAGCCCTAGCCAGTTTCCCTCCCAGCACAGATCATGGATAATGACTGCCTGTATCCTCTACCCTAGGTCCCTTTCTATAAACAAAATCATGACTAAACAAATCAGAAACAACTCTAAACCAGTTAAATTCAAACCACCTAAACCCATTAACCTTACTTTCACTAATATCCAGGGCATTCATACTAACTTTCCTAGTGTAGAAGTGTTGCTGCATGAAAAGTCCCCTGACATCCTTGCGCTCTGCGAAACTAACTTCAACTCAGCTATTCCCTCCTCTGTTCTTTAAATACTTTCATGGCTTCTGCTCGGACAAACTTAAGTCACTGGTGCCTCCTCAACAGGTGCTTACTCATGCAACCAGACTAGCAACTGGGTCCCACCCATTCACAGTCAGGTTAACCAAATGCAGACGACAATTCTACTCCTGCAGCTTCTTCTCTCGCACTTCCCGCCTGTGGAACTCGCTCCCATATTCTTGCTTTCCTGATGGCTACAACCTCCAGAAATTTAAATGCAAAGTCAATACTCATCTACTAACCACTGGACTCTAGCTCTCTCCCCACCCCCGTATAACCTTCCCTTTCTCTCCACCTATGTATCTGTCATCGCATTTGCTTTCTCAGCTTTCTATTGCTCCTTTCTAACTAGTTTGTACTCCTCACTCTTTTCTAATTAATCTTTTTACAGTTATGTAGCCCCCTGCACATCAGTGGCGTTTCTGCCTTGTTCAGGGTGAAATGATTAAAAAAAAAAAACCAAAAAAAAAAACAACCTAAAATCATGGTGTACATCCTTGCAAAAACACATGAGGCCTCAAATGATAGACAATTTCAGGCCAGAACATAAGACTCATAAGTGATCTGCCCAAGTTCATCGCCAGCATGGTTAAGGTTGTCAGAGAGGACCTTAGCAAAAGTATGAGGAAAATTGCCAAGGAAATGGGCACCAATAGGTGAACAATCAGGTGAATTGTCAAAAAGGACTTGAAATATAAATATTATGGACACAAGCACCCTACCACTGATTGTCTGACTTATGTTACCCATCTAATCGCCTGATTTCAATCCTTCCGCCTATATTGTGGAGCATCTTGGAGAGGGAAGTGAACAGCAAGCATTTACAGAGTATCTTATTTGATACAAAGCCATGAAGAGAAATATATTGACTAAACTTCTTGTCAATATCAATAATGGGTTAACAGCTTTAAGCTAAGACAACCAAAGTAGTTATGGGAGAGTAGTTTGCCCAAATATGAGACATCATGCAGGGAGAAGTAGTCCTGCCTTTCCCAAGTAAACAGAAGTAGCCTTAGCTAGAATTTAACCATGATTTGCAGATTTCATTTTCTGAGCTGGTAGGTGTAATGATGGATAGTGTGTAAGATAATTTTGTTAAATATAGATTTCACAAAAATCTATGTGTAAATGTATTTAAACTAAATTAAGATATTTACAACTACACGGATGTGTTATGGTGCAGTGGATATCGGCTCGGAATGAGAAATCGGGAAGCCAAGTTTGAATTCCTTGCATTCACTTACGCGCAAATACCCTTGGGAATGGTATTAATCTGCCTCTTCCCTCCAGTTATGGGTTAAATAACAGGACAGAGTGGGTTCTATAGCCTTAGCTGGCAACCAGTCTACCACTGTAGTGGCAACCTACTGCAGAATAATCTTCTGCCCAGTCAGTCATGTCTCTTACATGATCGCCCAAGTGTGTATCATGTATGGCATTCAACTGACTGAGTTACTACACTTGTTTTTTTTGTTTTTTATTTTCTTAAGATAATGTGGCTACTGTAGAGTAACAATTAACATTTTACAGATCATTGGTAGTCTAATGCATTTGATCCTCACAAGGTGCCTATTAACATTACTTTTTTTTTTTTTATATATACAAACAGCAGGGTTATAACTTTTTTAGTAATGGCATTAAAGTTTATTGGTATCATTTTCTAGTTTAGCATAGCTTTGGTAGGAAGAAAAATATGCACAAGGAAAATTCTACCTGTAGAAACTTGGTGCAACTGATAGAGAAAAAGAGTAGAGATTAAATAATCTAAGGTTCGATACTATATTGCCAGCCTTGGTAGATTATTAATTAAAAAATCAGTGTATAGAACTTCTGATCATAACAGTGAATCTAGTGACCACCACATTATTAATATATGGATTAATTGATTACATGAAACCATTTCAAAATGGCTTTTCTTTTTCAATTACAACTAAGTGTAATAGTAAACAATAAAGAGAATCAAGAAGAACCACACCAAGCATGAAAAACAGATCCAAAATAAACATTTACGTAATCCAATTTAAGAGAAGAAAAATAATTAATGCCAGCCTTGTGAAAAGAAACAAAGAAACAATATAAACCTTTTAACTTAAATTGTTTGTCTTAAAAAATAAAACAAGTAAATAAGATTTTTCCTTTGTTACCTTGAACAGACATACAATTTTAGAAATGTCAAACAATTACAATGAAATTTTATCCTTACTGAAAACAAAATTTAGGCTTTAATCAGCTTGTAAGACATCTCTCTCTGTCCCCTTTTTTAATATTTCAAATTGATCAAGAACTTATTTTTCATCAAATGCACAATGCCTAAATCCCTACAGAAGAATACAAAGAAACATGAAAATACATAATTCATACCCCCCCCCCCCCAAAAAAAAAACCTGAAAAGCATCTTTCTCCCACATGCAAACAGCATTTTTTGGTCCGTTTATGATCGACATTGTTTACAGATTACAGATAGTTAAAAAGAAACCTCATCTATAGAGAAAAGGAAAGTAGAGATGTACATGGTCTCTCAAAGACCAGACTCATGCTATAAAATCATATGAATATCCTCTTCAAACACATGAAGAAAAAGAGTGCAAAGGGATCAATAAATAAATTTTTGATGACAAAAATTCATTTAGGTCAGTAATTTTATCACAAATCCAAAGGGATTTTATAGTTTAGTTGTCATATCAATCAGTTGAATGATGAATAGTGGATAAATGTGTGATAATAGCTATTGGAAACAAATCAAGAGGAAGTTTGGAATAATCTGTTATTCAGCCATTCACAAATGTTCAACCTGGCTCATATCTGACTAATAATAATAGACAATGTGAAGCTGAAACACATTTATTCAATTATTATAAAAAGCTAACATTTAGTAAAATTGAATTGTTTCAGATAAATTACTATCCTAACTTAGTCAAGATTTTGTCCATTAATTATAGAATCGCATGATTAATGTAGCATATTTCCTTGTTTAATTGATAAATATACTGAAACAAAACAAGCTTTCATAATCCTTAAAGAACCTAAGATGGAAATCATGAAATGCATTTTCACCTTTATTGAACATATACCATGAAAAAAAAAAAATTAAGTTTGAAAAGTTGTTTATGAAAGATCAATACTTATAATTACAATAGAGAATTTAAGGCATTTGTAATTCAACAATTAAGTTACTTTTGAAACTCATTTAGGGATTTTTATATTATAATCAGGGATCACTAGTGTGACTCAAAAAAATAAATCCAAGCTTTGTCTTTTCAATCATTTAATAAAGCCCTACATTAATAATTCTATCCATTATAAACCAAGGAAAGAAATGTTGTCAGATTGTAGATGTAGTCATTCCAGCAGATCAGATCATTACATTGAAAGAATAAAAAAAAACAAACAAATTGACGTTGCTAGAAATCTGAGGCAAATTATAATTGGCCATGCTATTGTTAATCATGGTCAGCTTTGGTGTGATTACTCTCAAAAAAGGATTTTAGGGAGATTATGAGTCAGCAAATGATGATGATAAAAAGAAAAGAGCTGAGTTCATAGCATTGAAAGAAACTCAATTCTGATGTGAACTTAGGTTAGACTATAGTCTCAAAGTAGGAAGCATAAGTATTAAGGTCATTGCTTTTACTATCCTGGACACACACACACACACACACACACACACACACATAAAGGACTGACACACTATGAAACCCATTTGATAAAATGTATATTGTATTTTTATAAACAAACTTGATAGTCTGAACATTGTTTTAAAGCCAACAATGATAACTTTGTTAAAACTTCTTCCCTTATTATAGAAATGTTTTTTATGGAAAAAAAAAACAAAAAAACTATTAAATGTTAAAGCCCAAATTAATTAACATTTATTATGATCTATCAATCCTATTTTCATCTCAATCCCTTTGCAGTCAAATAACTTCAAAGTGTTTTTTTTATCTTTCATTTAAAAAAATAAAAACCACATATATGGTAAATAATAGCACAAATTTAATGTTTAATTTATTTTTATTTAAGTAATATCATTCTAAAATACCAGCAATCATGACTTTCCAGAGATTTTTAGTATCTTTGAATTTCTATGTATTCTTAGGAAAGACATTAATTTCCCATTGCTACTTCCTTGGTTTGGAATTAAGTTGACCTATTAAACTGGTGCCTCTAAGTTTGGGTAGCAACCAGTAGCTGAAGAAATGGAGATGGATTCATATCTTTTCACAGGGTATTCGTGCAGAAGTGAATGCACAAGACTAGCCTAGAATTTGAACGTGGCTCTCCAATTCCAATTTCTGTGTCAATATCTTTTGCACTACCCCATGCACTGTACATTCTTTAGTTTATTTGATATAGCGTAAAATGTTGACAGAAGTACCTCCAAAGAATGACTAAAAAAAAAATGAGCATACTATAATAAAAAAAAAAAAAAATGCCAAAAAATTTAAAAGATTTTGACCATAATTTCTTTTTTTTTTTTTTTTTTTTTTAAGAGAAAAGGTTGTCTTAATTATATTACACTTTTTAATCTTTTTTAGAACATTCAAGATTTTCAATAAAAATTTTTTTGTTTTCATATGGGGCTTGATGGGTGGTTTTGTGTTAGTGAACCAAAGATTAGTATAGAAAATTTCAGTATCGTTTTTGTGGTGAAAAAAATTCTTGCAAAAATCAAATATTTGTCAGATTTTAATGAAAACTTTCAGGACTTATTCTCAAGGGAATAAAATTATTTTATAAATGCCCCCACCCCTCCACTTATTTAATTATAGGAAATTAATTTTTGTACTGCTTAATTTTTATTATTATTACTACACAAAACTCCTTGGAGAAATTAAGTCAACTTTTTTTGTCAAACAGGATCCTTACTTACCAAAAACCTGCTCTGAATTGTAAAATGGAAAAGCTTACAGTTCAGTGACCACCACCTGCCTTAATATTTAAAAAGAAAAACAACTTTTTTTGAAGTTCATACAATAAAAAAAGTGTAAAATTTAAATCTATAGTAAATCTAAAACTTATGCACCTAAAATTCAATAAACATTAAATTAGAGAATATTTTCCAAAATTTTTAGAATTACTGGGTAGATAAAAAACCAAAAAAAAAATGCCCTCATTATATTCTTAAAGTAATTTTTACAGATATGTCCCCATAGAAAAACAATAAGATAATCTTCCATCTGTTAGTCAAACAGTCAACACCTTTCACAGCCAGCTGTTTAAAATATCACAGAAATGCGTTTTTTAAAACAAGTAATGTTTCAAACTGGATTAATTAAACTTTAAATCTGCTAATATTCCTTAAAATAAACTTTTCTGAATATATTTTCAAAAGTAAATTACAGTGTGATGATAGATTGCTAAAAATGACACTAAAATCAGTGATTTTTTTATTTTTTAAAACACACAAAAAAGAAAAGCAAATCCTTCCAGTCAATTTAAATTACTTTTTTGCTGTATTTTAAAACTATTTGATTATTCTAAATATTAAATTTAATAGCTTGAAATTAAAACTAAAATAAGTTTTTCATTGAAAAAAAAAAGTTTTTAAACCTTAGGTATCACATTTGTGTGTGTGTGTGTGTGTGTGTATGCATGCATGCAATATATATATATATATATATATATAAGTAGGAAAAGTACAGGCCAGGACTACACTTTACAGAACACATTGGTTTGAGAAGCAAAAAAAAACTATTTCTTACCAACATAACATGACAAACAGTAAAAAAATTGTTAAAAAGATTGAATAAAATATTTTCTCCTAGTAGAACATTGATAAAAGGGAAGGTGTGCGTGTGTGTGTGTGTGTATATATATATATATGCACACACAATATTTCCTCTCTTTCTTGGCCCAAATCCTGGCCCCTGAACTATGCTAATCTGCTTTTCTATCTAAAGTTTGAACTCTACATTGATCTACCCCCACCCCTACTCAACCAATAAAAATAAATAAGATATTGCTTTTCTATAAATCTTTTTTGGGTGGGGCATTGAACATTTGTTTAAATTGCTTGGAGGATGAATGGCATAGAAGTACAGGTTGAAGTGGTCATGCATTGTCAAGCATAATGTCTAACAATAAAATCTTAATTCTGGATTAAGATTTATAGACAGGTTATAGGATTATTTTTATCCTTATATCAGTAAAGTTGTTAATTTCTTTCAATTTATACACATGTAGAGTTGTCATTATTAATGAGAATATGATTAGTTGGCATGGGCAAAACAAAAAAAACATTGGGTTGTGCAGGGTATTATAGAGTGCAATGTGAAAAAGTTTGTAAGAGACAAGTTGGTCAGCAATGTAAAGGGTCCTTCTCAGCCAGAACAGGTCTTAGTAGTAAATAAACAATCTCCTTGACAGGTGTACCTACACAAGTATTTTATATCTCATCCTAACAGACACACACCAGAGGAAAGGTGAGGAATTAAACAACATAAAATCTAGCATGTCCCTCAACTTGAAAAACTAATCAGAAACAAAGAAAAAAGTTAAATACATAAAACTTTAGTGAAACTAATAGATTTGGAGCTTACAAAATGGTTAGAATAGTTGAGAAAAAAATTTTTTTTTTTTTGTAACAAAAAGATCTGCATGTATGCAGGCATAAGTATTTGCCTTTCTGCATGGCCAGAGTAAATGCAAACTGAAATAAATAAAATGGTAAGTTTGAACAAAAGCTGTGTAAACTTTATTTTCTTAGAAAGTTAAAAATATTTAAACACCCTGTACAGTTAATATCTTAGAGCACTGACAGAGTGCAATTAATTTATTTGATGAATAAAAAGCAGAATCATGTTTTCAAAGACATTCAAAATTAGCAATTTTGTACAAAATACTTCAAATATATTAACAGATTAAAATAAAGTACTGCCACATAATCAAATTTATATAAATTGTCCTTTGTTGTAAATAGGTACCTCTACTTTTTCACGAAAAGAGCATACTATAATGAAAAAAAAAAAAAATTGTTGGGTTTGTCCTCTTAGGAAATTTTCTTAAGTTCTTTTTTAAACCTTTCTAGCATGTTCAAAATTTTGGTTAAAACAAAAAAAACTATTTTTCATCAGCAGTGGTCCAAAGATGACCTTGGGCATTTTAGAGCCTTTTTCTGGTGTGTGTGTGTGTATATATATATATAAAGGCAATTTGGAAGTTCTTGCAAAAATTAAATAATTGTTAGATTTTAATGAAACTTTCAAGACTTATTTATTCACAAATGAAGTTATTTTTTATATCACCACAACTACCACTTAATTTTAAGAAATTAAAATTTCAACCTCTTTATATTAGTTAACAGCAAGACTCCTTGAATAATTTATCAGTTTGTTTTTGTCAAACAGCAAGACTATTTACCAGAAATCCACTTTAAATTGTAAAATAAAAAATGCAATAAAACTACATTTAATTAGGAAAGCTTTTAATTACTTTTATTAAGATATTAAAGATGCTTGATTTTAATTTTTTTTTATGTATAATGAATTTTTACAAGAATTCTTTTCATTTTTTAAAAGTTTAATTAGAAAAGTTTAGTAAGTTTAAATTTTAGATTTCTATATTAATTTCACAAATTTAGATTAAGTGACTGAAAACTATATCTTAAATGGTGATGCTGAACATCAGTCATCAAACACCAAAATTTCGAAAAGAATTTTGAATTCTCTTTTTTTTTTATGTATATAAACATGCCCATTTTGGAAAATATGGCAACCATACAGGACATTTTTTAAAAATAAGTGTGATGACTATAGTAAATTTAAAATCAACATTTCTAAAATTAGATTTCAGAGAATATTTTCTAAAATTTTTAAGATTACTGAGTACTTAAAAATTATATAAGGTGCTCATGTCATTTTCTTAAATTATATTTTTTTTTTACAGATGTTCTCCATAGAACAATCAATGTCATTACCTTTTTTATCATCTTTAAATCATGTAAACATGGCTACTGTCAGTTGAAAACAGCTACTATTTGGTTTAAAATTGCATTTCTGTATTATTTTAAGCTTAAAGTAAATATTTGTTTCAAATCAGATTAATTATACTTTATTTGAGAAATATTTTGCTGATTTAAAGTTTTAGAAAATATTTGATTTTTGTAAGATTTTTAAAACTGAGAACTTGTGTTTACAAATAGCTGAAAAATGAAATGAAAAATACTAAAAAAAAAAAAAAAAATTAATCCCAATCAATATAATTTCTGTTTGAAATACACCAGAGTATTTATTTTGCTTACTGGAAATAGTAAAGTTAGCTTTCAATGAAAACTTTTCATTTTTAAAAGTTTATTTAAAATCATGATACCTAAGTAAATGATCTGATCTGAAGATTTGATTTGAAACTATCTTGAAGGATTTTTGCAACAATAAATTAAATACATGGTGACAAGAATAATTAATAACAGGAAAATACATCAGTTTTTTTTCTTTTTGTTGTCACAAGTATGACAAATAATGACTGCTTGCCAGTCAACTAATAAAAAGCATTAGATTAATTTATTACCAACCTGAGGTGCCATAAGAGGTAACTTTATGTGAGCAAGTAACTTGGAAAGGTACTTTTTCCGATTGGCAAGGTCATGCCTTGCCCAGGCTTTTAGTGCTTGAAATATTACTTCTTCACTGGGAACATTGAGGTCATCACTTGACAGCAGTTTAGCAACTTCATCATGAGACAGGATCAGAAACTCCTGATTTTCCATTACTTCTACAAAATTCTCCTGAAATAAAGATATCAGAAATTAAAAACACACACTCACATCAAATCATCTACAAAATTTAGAATTATGTACAGTCTTAAATGAAGGCAAGAAAACCTTCAAAGAAATAAAAAAAAAAAACTTATTCCAAAGACTTTAGATATATACACACACCCACAAAATCAATTCACACCAAGCAAAGCAGTACTGCTACTGGTGTATGGATGAGTACAAGAGAAAAAAAGCAAAAAGAAAGATGACCAAGATACATGAGGTGTTGGGGAAAGGATAAGAGAAAGATGGGAATCAAAGAGGATAAAAGATGGCAAATGACATTACATTTAAACTCTTGAAGATTGTAGCAATCAGGGAAGCAAGTGTACAGAAGGGAGTTCCAAAGGTGGGAAGTATGAGAAAAAAAATTGATAGAGTAAAAGAGGCAGTTACAAGGGTGGGACCTAGTTGCCAGCTGAGTAGCATGAGTAAATTCATGTCGAGGGGGAACCAGGAAGATAAGCTTGTCAGAGCAAGTGAAGGTCTTTATCAAGAGCAGCAGCGAGGTTTACTTTATCAGCCTTGGCAGATTTCTTATTTAGGCGGGAGTAAATGGTAGTGTCATCAGTGTAGATGCCTACTTGTGAACTGAGGAAAGTCATTGATTTAAAATCAGGAAAAGTGTAGGACCTTGGATAGAGCCTTGAGGGACACCTGCATTTGTGTGATAGGATCCGGAAGCATGCACATTTAATATGACCTTCATTGCACAATTTGACAGGAATTATTGAATTAGATCGAACAAGCATCCATTTATACCATAGCCCAGCAGCTTGCGCAGAAGGCCAGCATGTCAAACCCTATCAAGATACCCAGAGTAATAGTTCGAACTTCACTGTTTTTATCAAGTGCCTGATATATGTATTCAGTGATGGATGTTAGCATGGCAGCAGTAGACCTGACGAAGTGGAAGCCATATTGTTTGTCAGAGAATAGATTATGGGCTGTGAGATACTGAACCACTTTGGCATTGATAATAGCCTCAAACACTTTGGCCATGTCAATTTGCCTTTGGATCACTTTGGTGTAATAATCTTTTGCAAGTCATTCTTTATGCATTTTCCATATTTTAAATTCCAAAGAAAGCGGATTGATTGAGAAAATTTCAAGTAATTTGTGATGTTATTACTGAGGAGGGATTGGTTCGGATTCATTTTGCCTGCTGACAGGATGTGAATGCCATGAAGGTAGGAAACAAAATAAAAGTTTTCTGCACATAGGCTAGAAGAATCATGCCCAGTTATTGAAGCAAGCTCCCACAATGAAAGGGACACTGGCCAACCATGAGCATTCCCTCCAAAAAGGAGATGTCCCTGAGGAATGCCAGAGCCACTTAAAAGCAGGCCCCATGCAACTGCTATCATGACCACTCCTCTCAAAACAAATGTTACCACTCCCAGGCTTGACTAATCCCCAGACTCTTCACATACAGAATCCAGTAGAATATCATCACCATCACTTTGGCAAACCCGACTTAATACAAGCATTCTTTTGCAGTGATCCTCGTGACCCTAACCGTGCTTTCAATTGTAAGAGTAAATCCAACAAAAAATAGGCAGATTATCTTTTTTCACTTTTTTCGAGCATTAACAAATTACCAACACAATCCAAGTGATACAACTTCTTGTTTCTCTATCAGAAGCAAATCAATAAACCTAACTTGCTACATGCAATCCTTTGCAGTCATCACCGTGAACTTGTTTCATAGAAACACAGGCCTACAAGCTACACCTAATTCCTCGTTGTCACTTCAGTATACCCAACTCACAACAAGTATTCATTCCCTTGCTTTCATCACCATGATCTCGTTTCATAGAAATACAGGTCTACCAGATATACTAATCGCTCAACACTTCGGCAACCAATGCACTCTACTGCAAATTGACCCACACATGTATAACCATAACAATATCTTGTTATCAACATATCCTTGCAATGAGACATTCCACCACATGCCTACCAGCTACACCAATCCCTAATTGACCCACCACTGTGATCTTGATCAACCAACATGTGTGTCAGACCAAATCAAAATCAAAGGCTATATCCAGTGACCTTGGTCAAACCAACCCAAGAAATCTGTCAACTCCCATGTTACCCATACACCTAATTGCCATCCTGCCAATCAGCAATCAAAATTGACATTTCACCAATTACTCAACAACACTAAGATATTTGTATATTAGATAAATATATATGGTTTAAAAAATCTAAACCTCATTATTCTTTTCACAAACAAACACTTATTATAACAATTAGAAGTCATAAAGCAATTATAAACTTTTTTTAAAAAGCAAATGTATTTATAAAAGCATTAAACTTGGTTCAAATATAACTGGTACTAAGTCATACTTGAGACTAGGATATTTGTGTGATGTCATATTGACAAAGTCTTTTCAGGACAATCTCCTTATTTTTAGTGCCTTTGTTGTGATCTACAAATTGGTAGTGAAATACTGCCAAAGTAAAAGATCCCAGAAATTTCTCAAGAGAAAAATATCTGAAATCTTAACTTTAAATTTCTCAATAGAAGACCCATAAGTTGAGTTAGTGAAACTTGACTATACATCAAATCCAATGCCAAAACAATTGAACGTTTTAAATATTAAAAAAAAAATTGACTGGGAAAATTATATAAGTCAAAGCCTATAAAAAATTAAAAAAAAATGAATGGAAAACAAAACAAAATAAGCAGATTCAATTATTTGAACATAATTAATTGACTGTTATTCCCACTGCTTTATGTAGGACAGATACCAAGTTGTTGTTGGATGATTGTTCACAGAAAATATTAAGCTCATCAGATGGCATATTTGCCAGTTTCATATTTAATTTGCTTTCAACTGTAAGAGTAAATCCAACAGAAAATATACAGATTATCTTTTTTCATTTTCCTTGAGCAGTAACAAATTAACAACACAATCCAATTTCTGGTTTCTCTATCAGAAGCAAATCAATAAATATTTAAGTTTAGAGATTTGAGAGAGAGTTCTTTGGTTTTTTTTTTAGGTTGGGCATGTCCCTCCAAGATACAAATGATCACGGCTTTCTACATATTCCTTTTCTTTATCAGTGAACTATTATGACATCTTGGCAAAGATACTTGAGAGATTTCTTTGTATTCAGAATCATGGAAAAGTTCAAAGTTGTCTTTCATTTAAATTGGCCACTACTCAGTGAGATGGCCCAGTCTGTTCTACTATTTAACCCATAGTGGAGTGTGATGAATTGATACATGTACAAAACAAGAGAACAAGTACAAAATGAATGCAACAGAATAGGCTTGAACTTGGCTTGCTGATTTCATCTTCTGTACCAATAATCAATATTTGCACATTCTTCTAAAGAGTAGGTAACTTTGAAACGTACAAATTTAACAAAAGTATTAATTATCACTATAGGTGGCATTGTAATTTTTAATCTTAAAATAAAAATAATCCTTTTTGCTTTGGTTTAAATAAAGTTTCATCCTTCTACATAAATTAAAGATCTTTCTAATAATTGTATTGAATCCGATATCTACTGCACCATTATCAAGCTATGAAAGTGTCAAGCAACAGTATTAACAAAATTACTTGCTGAGGTTAACATATTCTATCATATAGCAAAACCAGAACTTAACTCACGCACTCTCTTATCTATGTATATGTTAGTGATATTTGCTTTGTTTGGGCCTCTGGCAGAAAGATAAAGTATACAAAATTGAAAACAACAAAGTACAAGGCAAAGAGAAGTGTAAATGATAACATAAGTGGGTTGCTTTCCATTTTCCCTTGAGAACCACAAAGGTTGAAGTAATGTTGGTCATGCTTGAACATTTCACAATTGGATTCTATAGAACTACATTAACAATTGAATCAACAAATCATCAAAGAGAAAATAAGGACTGAAATTATTGCCTCTGGGTGACAGCATCATAAGCAGTCCACTTGCTAATATTAGACTGTATTTGGTAGCAACTGTTTCTGTAGAATTTCATGATACTGACTTCTTTCAATACTGCTTATAAACTGGCTTTACATTTGGAATTTTACTTTCTGCTGCAGAACAGTCATACTAGTAACAAAAAACTAAACCCTAGATCTTAAAGAACATAGATTAAACTTTATTTTCAAGCAAAATTCTTGGAGGATTTTGAGGAAAAAAGTAACAAAAACAAGACTGTATTACAAAAAGGTATGAACTTAAAATAATAAGTGTATAGTTTCTCAACATTTAAATGGGTTATAGTAAACTGGGACAATGTTTATTTTATTTTCTGATCTGAATACTTAAATATTTGTTTCTTTTGGTGCAATCCCAAATTTATTTCATGTCCTCATTTAACATTTTAGCATTCGCCCACTCCCATAAGTATTAACTATCAATGTTCAATCTCCTCACAAATACTTTGCTATAATAGGACATCATTGCAAATAATGCAAGAAGTCACAACGTTAAATTTTGACCATAAATGGTGATATTTGAGTCAGAGCGGGTTTGAGCATGTTGAATGCTAAAGGGTTAATGTGTTTTGTACTTCTGACATTCTTGGTTCAAGTTGAAAAGATGTAACCAAAACTCTAAAACAGTTTCTTTACCTAAAATGAAAAAATATGAGTTTGTGCTGAAAATTTATCAGTTTGACCCTTAAGAATCCCCTTCCATTCTAAAAAGAAAAAAAATTATGATTGAGAAATGGGTTGGGCTGTGAACTTTACCACACTTGACCTCATATTTATTACTCATTGAAAGTGATACAACTAAATCTCAGATTTAAGAAACACGCATGTAAACTAAAATATTTTCAATTTCTAAAAGTAAAAACAGTAACAAAACAAATAGTCATCAAATAAAAAAAAAAAGACTAGTGGGTTAACATTTGAAAGAGAAAAACCTATTTTTGCTAGAGACAGGTGAAAATTATATTTTTAATTCTGTAATATACTATAAACAAACAATACATAATCATTTAAAAGTGAAAAATTTGAAGTCTTAGTTTCCACAGGTTCAAATCTCACTAAAATGAGGTCATACAGTTTATTTTGTCTTGTTTGAAATGTTCAATACCTATTCTCCTGTGTGATGATAGTTTGTAATTGTCGTTCAAGATGAATGAGAAGTAATAAATTTACAATATCATTACTCACAACTATTTCCACTAACACTCATCACTCAAAGAGCAAGAGATCTTTCCCAACTTTTCAAGTTAGGTTAATGTTAAATTAACAATTTATGCCTCTAAGTGTACAGCACACAAATTGTCTTTTAACTAAGTACCTCCACTAATTCACTGGAAAAAACAGCATAGTATGAAGATAAAAGGCCCCGAACTTAATAAAAATGAAGTTATTCCATTAAAATGTTTATTATTAAGAGGAAAGATTAAAGTATTTTTTAATGATTTTAAAAAATCTTTAATCCTTTCTAACACATTAAAAATTTTGGTAAAAAATTGTTTTGATTTTAACCAAATTGTTACTAGAATTTACAATGTATAATGTAATATTACATAACTCAGTTTTTTCCAATGAAAAACATCAATTTGGAAATTCTTGCAAAAATCAAATAATTATTGGATTTTAATGTGACTGTCAGGATTTATTCACAAATGAAATTTTTTTTTAAATTATTTTTTTTTTTTTTAGAAAATTTTGCTAATATATATATATTTTTTTTTTCACATCTGTTACCTCCATGTAAATTCATGAAATTTAAAGAAATTAAATTTTGCAGTGAAAACTTGGATATTGGGGAATGTAAATCATCTATTATTTGTTTTAAACTTTTGGCCTTTTTTTCCCCAAAAATCTGCTTCTAATAGTAAAATAAAAAAATGCAATAAAAGATAGGACATTATTTGATTAGATAAGCTTTTAATTGCTTTTATAAATAATATATATTAAAGACATTATAGACTTAAGAAAAACATTCAATGAATAATGAAATTTTAAAAGAATTGTTTTAATTTTTTCATTTTAATTATAATAATTTATAAAATGTCAAAATATTCTTAAAGTTTTACAAATCTTTGTGGTGGTTAGATTAAGTTCTTAAGTGAAGACTATATTCATTAATCAAAAATTGAAAAGTTTAATAGAAAGTGTTGAGCCGTTGTAATTTTAGAATAATTTAAAATTTTTGCTTTGTATCTAAAAATGTTCATTTTTATTAAGTAACATAGGGCACATACTGATTTGAAAATTTAACACATTCCAAGGATTGTTCCCCTTACAGAAAAAAAAAAAACTTCATATAAAACTTTTTTGGCTGTTTCCAATTCTTTTATTTCACTCCAGTGTTTTATTAGTACGTTCCTAAATTCAATAGTCATCTCTTCAAAATTAACGTAAGTTTTATGTTTTCAATTACTAGTTTCCTCAATTTTTAAGTTAATTGTGAATGTATGTACCATAACCAATTCACGAAAAAGTTAAATAAAGATGAATTACAAAAAAAAAATTTCATAACTTAGACTTTCACAGCACTTTTTTTTTTTTTTTTTTTTTTATTAAATTTGGAGAATTATGTACGGTTATTTTTTATCTAATGTTTGGGAATAACCTAACTGACCATTAAAATGTTCTATTTTATTTGTTTTTTGACAAACAAATTATTAAAGAACTAAAAACAAAAAATCTATTAAACATCATAACAATTATTATCAATAAAGAGTAATATCAAAAATAGATATCAAAAATATAAATTAATAAATAACATTTCATAAATTGAGTTACTTCTGTCTTGTTTTATTCTGTTATTATATTTTAAAATAAATTTTTATTTTTCAGAAAGCATCTTCAAATGTAAAGCTCTAAAGCTAAAGTAACTAAAGTTCAATAAAATAGATGATTGCTGAAAATATGTCAATTTTAAAAATTACTAGGTAGTTAAAACCCAGAAACAAAACATTCACTTAAGTTTCATAAATTTATATCAATTCTGGTCTATCATTCTTAGCCAGATGTGTGAAATGAATAGCTATCATCAATCAGTTTGCAGATAAAAAAGATAAGTCTTCCATGATTAATAAACACTTATTCTAAATTTCATTAAAATCAGATTAATTTAAATTTGCGAATTTTTCAAAAATAACATCACAGATATATATTTTATTTTTTTGTAAGATTTTTAAAACTGAAGAATTAACTTTTGTTTACAATGTGTTGATCATTCAAAATAGCCAAAAAATGGAAAGTTCTTTTTTTTAAAATCACAAAATTTTAGATCAATGTAATTTTTGTTTGAAATCCAGAGTATTTTGCTGACTGGAAATAGTAAATTTAATCATTTAGCTGTCAATTAAGCTAAAATAAAAGCTTCAAGAAAACTTTATCTTTAAAAATTCAATTTAAAAAGTTAGGTAGTGAAAATGACAGGAGGTACCTACTGTACATATGTCTTCCTGTATCCATACAAAAGCAAAGTAAGATATTCCCTCCCAAACTTTTATTCATCCATTCTAATCAAACTAAGTTTAAATTAGACTAATGGAAAAGATCAGTAAGTTTTTATACTTCTCAAGCATAAAGCTTAAAAATCTATACTATTTTGTTTTTTCAGTTAAATATTACTATTCTTTTTTAAACAATACATATCTCTTCAGATTTTAGTTAGAATACAAAATTTTGCAAATGTTAAAATGATTTATTTATTCAGTTTTCACTTTTTTAATATCTACCCAAAAGTGGTTTGGGATAGATGCTAAAGTGATCCTTTTCATTCTGATAAAAGGTATCAGTAAAATTTATGTACATTAGAACCCATGAATGATAAGTTCTAAGCTGTCATTCTTTCTCTACTTAAAGACCCATTGCAAACTATTTGTTGGATATGACAAAATAATTTTTCAAGTATCTTAAATTTTTTTAGTATCCACTAAAATCCTTCTACTCTATGCTAAATTATGCTAAGGCATGGTGCATATCACAAGAAATCAGAATTATCATGGGAGACCTAAATGCCAAAGTGGACCAAGAGAGAAGGTGAAACAGTTGGACTAGGACACCACAAAGTCCGTGGAGAAAAATGAGCCCAATGGTGCACAGTGAATGACCAGATAATAAACAACACCTGGTTCCAAGAGCACCCAAGAAAGCTATGAACATAGAAGTCCAGGATGAGAAATTAAGAACCAAATTGATTATATAACTATAAACAAGAAATTCAAACTCACAGTCCTTCACTGAAAAGCCTACCCAAGTGCTGACCTACCAGTCATACGTAAACTAAGGATAAAACTAACACAGCCCTAAAACTGTAGTATAATAAACTCATGAATGACTCAAACCTGCAGGAAATGTAAACGGAGAGTGTGAAAATGAAATACAAAGGACAAATTAGAAATGGATGCACTAAGAGTAGCATTACTAACATCAGCGAACAACATCATTTGAAAGAAAAAAAAACATGTCGGAAGAAAAATGCGTGGATAATCGAAGAGATTCTTGACATGATGCAAAAGAGACAGAAAATGATACCAAGATATGAAACAGAATACAAGAGACTACACAAGGAGATATGGAGCAAATATAGACAGGCTAAAGAAAGATGGCTCAACAACAAGTGTGCCAGGAGTGCAACAAATAATGGAGACATGCATAAAAAAAGTAAAGGAACTAACAGGGCAAAAGACCTGCTCAGTAATAGAATGTATAAAAGCAAAGGACAGTACACTAATATTAGAAAAAGGAAAAATACTTCAGAGATGGGAAGGGTATATCAGAGATCTCTTCTATGACAAAAGAGAGCAACCAACAATGCACAAAATATGGATGGACCAGAAATATTAAAAATCAAAGTGAAATTGACAATGGCCAAATTGAAGATAAACAAAGCAGCAGGACCTGACAAGATTGTAATAGAGATGTTGATGTCCTTAGAAGGCTTTGGTATAGACATGCTCATAGAAATAATAAATGCAATCTACAACAGCAGCAATATACTTGATGACCTAAGTAGATGAATTTTCATAACACTACCTAAGAAGCCAGGTGTAAAGGAATGTGAACTCCACCAAACAATTTAATGAGCCACATAACAAAACTCATCATCCAGATTCTGATAAACAGAGCACTACTGATTGGCCCAGAACAGTGTGACTTTATTAAAGATACAGAATAAGGAATGTGATATTCATGCTCAGAATGCTATCTGAAAGAGCAATACAAATGCAGAAGGACCCCTATCTGTGCTTTATAGACAATACAAAAGTGTTTGACAAAGTACACCACAAAGACTTGATATAGAGATGCTTAACAACCTTGACATTTTCGGAAAAGATGTTAGGATAAACAAGAATCTTTATTGGCAGTAAACTGTGTACGGTTAGAAAGTGAACTCAGATATATAAAAATTGAAAGGGGCGTAAGACAAGGATGTGTTTTCTCACCTGATGTATTCAACCTGTACTGTGAAGCAATTATGAGAAAAATTAAAGCCTTGCGGGGATTCATCATTGATAGCCACAATCTCAACAATATAAGATACGCGAATGACATGGTGCTGATAACAAACATGGAAACAAAAAAGCAGGACCTTCTAAAGAAGGTAGCAAAAGAAAGTGAGAAGAAAGGACTGAGCATAAATTTAAAGAAAACTGAATGTATGGTCATCAGCAAAAAGAAGAGCCCAAAATGCCAACTACAAGTCAAAGAAACTAAAATAAAACAAGTAATGAAATTTAAATTCCTCGGAAGTGTTCTGACAGAAGATGGAAAGTGTGATATGGAGATCCCAAAGATGCATTGGCATGGCCAAGGATACATTTCAAAAGCTAAGCAGAGTACTGAGAGACAGGAAAATTTCATTGGAAACAGAAAAAAGAGTGCTAGATTGCTATGTGATATTTGTCCTCCTGTATGGAAGTGAATGTTGGACGATCTCATCAAAGATGATGGAGAAGGACAGGGCAGGATTTGGGAGAGATATCAAAAGGAAATATTTTTGAGAGCAACAGGAGACAGTCAAGAAGTTCATAATCGCCCACATCCTGAAGGGACACAGCACATGAAGAACTTCCACTAATTTGCTAAAAAGAAAAACAAAATAAACACACCATAGCATGAAGGAAACGAGCCCTAAACTTAATAATAAACATTTTGACTGAAAAACTTGTTCGTTTTTAAGAGGAAAGATCAAAGTACTTTTTTAATTATTTTTGAACATTTTTTAAACCTTTCTAATTTGTTTGAAATTTTGTTTAAAAAAAAAAATTTTTTTAATTATTTTTTTTTTGTCAGCGAGTGAACAATCGATTTGAAAATTCCTGCAAAAAAATTAAATAGTTTTTTAATTTTAATGAAACTTTCAGTACTTATTTACAAATGAATTACATTATTTTTTAAATTATTATTTGTAGAAAATTTTAGTAAAAATATATTTTTTACATCTGTTACCAATCCTCCATAAGATTTCATGAAATTTCAAAGAACTGTTGTGAAAATTTGATTTAATAGTTGAGTGCAGGACATTTTGGGCAATGTTAATCAACTAATTTTTTTTTTTAAACAGCCTTTTTTTTTCTGAAAATCAGCTCTGAATAGTAAAATAAAAAATGCAGGAAAACTATGACATTGTCTGAAGAAAAATCTTTTTTCAAGGAATAATGAATTTTTACAAGAATGGTTTTCATTTTTTTTTTCCTTTTAACTATAATTTATAAAGTTTCAAAAGTATTATAAATATTCTTCAAAGTGTTGTGGTTCGGTTATTAAGTGAAGTTTATTTACTTATCAAAAATTGAAAACTTAACAAATCTTCGAGCCAAAAGATCTTTAAAATAATTTATTTTTTGTGTACAATTTTTTTTTTTTTTTTTTGGTATGGTGTTTTGTGTGTGTTCACAGTTTCTTCCTCTTACAGGAAGAAAATTTGGACAATTATGTTAATTCTGGCCAAACATGACTCATCAACAGGTCTGGCAGTCATCAATTACTTAACGCATCAGAAAAATATGACCTCTGTTATTAAGATATAGTTGTATTTGAAATTTCACTCTATGAGCAAGTAATACTTGTTTCAAATCAGATTAATTTAACTTTAGATTTGCTAATTTTCATTTAATAATGGCTCACAGATGTATGTTTTATTTTTGCAAGATTTTTAATATGAGAATTTGGTTAACAAACATGGCAATTTTTAATGTTTTAACTGAAAACACTAAAAAGTTGAGATGCCAATAATTATAATTTCTGTTTGAAATACATCAGAATATTTTTTTTATACTGGAAATAGTAAATTTAATTTAATTTATTAAAGCTAAAGTAAAAGCTTCAAAAGAGTTTTTCTTAAAAAATCCATTTTAAAACTTAGATATTGAAAATGAGTGGAGGTACCTCCTAGAGACAACAACACTACATATTACTCAGTGCAAATAATTTTGAAGACATGAGGTGATGAAATTTTCAGCCCAACTTTTCAAAATCAGATCAGCTATCAGATTTTTACTGTTTCATTTTAAGGGTTTCTTGGTTTAATAAGAACACCTGCCTCTTATACACATTTTTCAATTTTCCTCTAGCTGCATTAAACCTATATTCAGACCAGATGAACAGAATATAAAGTATGTAAATTTTGTTTCCTGTTCTAAAATTAACTTTTAGGAGTTTATTTTACATTTGCCTAAATGTACTTTCTCACTACCCACCCTAAAGACAAAAAAAAAAAATCATTCATTGTCCAAAATGATAGACCATATTTTCTCTTCTGAAAATATGTCAATATCTTATTCACAGTTGGCATCAAGCAATTTTCTTTTAGTAATTGGTTTATTTGCTAAAATCTATCATATAATGAAACCTCTTTGATTTTAGTAATAACCTTATATAATACGCCAAGTGTGTTTGCATATTTTGTTTAAGATGTAAGTATTCTTAAGAAAATAGTAGACTATTCGAAGGAATAAGGCCAAGAAAGTATTGACTGTTGAATATAAAGAGGATTGACACAAATAGATAAATGATAATTCGAAAAATATCTTAAAAAAATTGCACGTGAAAACCTAATAATAGTAAAAATGTGATCCCCCCCACCACCAAAAAAAAAAAAGCACTTTAGTTTATTTATGCAATAAAAAAAAATATTTCTATAAAATTTATTTTGAAAAGAGAATTTAAGGAAAGCGGGGAAAAAAAGTAATTGTAGATTTAGGACAACAGAATAAAAGCTCTGTTATTCACACAACGTGATAATGTTCCAAAAGAATTGAGATAGAAGTGTACTGTAATTTTAAGATATAATTAAGTACCCCAATCATAGTATAAAAAACAGGGAAAAGTTATATTTAGAGAGAAACACCTGTTATTTAATTCTAATGTTAACACCTGTTTCAACAGCAAATGAAAAATCACAACAAACTTCCAAGATTAAAAATGCTTGGTTCAATGAAAACAGAATGCAAAATAGAAGAAATTGGAAGGGGAGGCAACAGCAAAGAGAAAATACTTTGGAGAGAATAAATTTAAGTTACTCAGACTGGTTGGCAAAATGTTGAACTATGAGGGTTGGATATGGTAGAACATGTACACATTGCTGTTTTTAATAGACCTCTACACAATCATCTAAAAAAAAAAAAATTCATAAACAAAGTTGAGATTAAAATATCAAACAAAAATTGATTTGTCGAACAGCTGCATTATGCCAGTCAAACAGAAGGTGAAATAAACAAAGTTCAACAAAGACATTCATGCTACAACTTTGAAAATCTTAACAAAAACACATTGTTGCCAATGACATTAACTGTTCCAAACAACTAATCAAAAATAATATTAATGGAAACCTGTTGAATAAATTACACACCATTTCATCCCATGGCCAAAACAAAAATGCAAAGGGGTTTGGTTTACTCAAGTATTCATTTCAAAGAGAATAGATTTTAGGCAGAAAATAAAGGTGCTTTCAGTTTGCATGAGAAACCATTAAGTTAAAGCCAATGTAAGCTCTGGTCTGAAAATGTTGGTTGCTTAAGACTGATTAATGATGTCATTAAAAAGTATCTCTAATCCATATACACAGGTCAGCCATTCATAAGATGTAAAATAACATTGCAAATTGACCTAGTCACAAAGTTTATCCATTTGTTAAAGAAGCAATATTGTTGATATAAATCTTGTGGAATGTATCTTCATTCTGTCTTGATTCACATACAAAACAAACTACTCCTTGTTTTAACTTTTATTTTATTTCTTCTGTTCCTTTGAGGGGGAAAAAAAGGAATGGTTTATCATATTTCAAACAAAAAAAATGGTTTCATTTTTCTTAATACCAAAATAATTTATGATGTCAAGAATTAGAAATTGAATGTTGATATCTGATGTACATAGTATCAGATATAGCAGAATAACATTTCTGTTCATTTTAAGTTTCAGACTAAGTATTTGTTGAATTGGTTCAAGAAAAAAAAGGCAATGGTAGCAAAGTTATAAAAACAACAAAAATATGAAAATGAATTTGTTTCTGAAAGATGGAATTCAGTTTTTACAATCCATTAACTGCTGTTCAGATGTGGTAGTGTAGGTTAATTTGATGCTATTGGCTATATCTCAAAGCAAAGTATCATTTATTTTTTTTTTTTTAGCTTTGACAATAAAATATTCTTGCTGCTTTTCTTAAGAAATAATCAAATGGGGAAATTAAATGTAATTTATTTAAATGTAGGCATCAAAAGAAAGATAATATGTAATATCACTGAGGCATGGAAAAAAAACTTTATGGAATTATTGAACTATTCAGATATTGTATCCTTTATTAATAAAAAGGCATTGTGTTTTGGTATCACAACTTACAAAAAATAATGGATGATAATTTTGTTTGAATCTCATAAACAGTAGCTCTGCTCTTAAACTTTCTGGAGTTGATGATTTCGCTTAATATAAATTGTAGAAAAATATTTTTGTAAAATCTTTCAGGAATGTTAATAAAAATTTCCATTAAGAGGTGAATTTTAAAGCTACTTAGAAGTTTGGGTTTAATTAAAAGGGTTTCACTCTAGCATGTATCATGTATGGTGCCTGACTTAAGTTATCAAGAAATACATATGGTAAAACTAACTGATCATCAGCAAGGTTATTTCATTATTGTTGTTTCAACAGAATAAAGTTCATCATTATAAATGAAAGTGTGCCAGTCTTCAAATGTAATGTATTAATTTGTGAATATTTTAAAGAAATATTAATATTTTGATTTTTCAATGTGTTTCTACCTTTGTTTGAACATGTATTTACTTTTGAACAAAATTTAGGAATGTAAATATTTAATTGGGGCCATAGCATTTAATGTCAAATTCTGTTTTTTTTTTTTGTCGAGACTGAATAGGGGTTATGAAAATGCAGTTACAAGAGTGGGGTGGGGATTCAAACTTATAAGAAGTTAAAACCTAAAAAAAATTACCTTCTCTTTTTTTCTTTTACCCTACTAACTCTGATCCATAAACCCTTTTCCTCATAAGGGAAGGGAACAAAAACTTGTTTCCCTACAAACTGGAGCAGAGGTACGTATACAAATTTGTGTGTATATATTTTGCCAGAATGTCAAAGACTAAACTGGCCATCTCACTCCATGTTCTTGTGAGTAAGGTGGGTTTTCAGCAACCAAGTAGGATGAAAAATAAACCTATTTTGTGAGTAAGGTGGGTTTTCAGCAACCAAGTAGGATGAAAAATAAACCTATTTTGTGAGTAAGGTGGGTTTTCAGCAACCAAGTAGGATGAAAAATAAACCTATTGAAAGGCAGAACTCAATGAGTCAACTGCCAGCAAACTAGAAGTAAACCATCATAGAGAAGGCAATAGGGAAACCACTTCACTATTAATCCCAAGAAACATCATGGCAATAAACAATCAAAATATGAAACTTATTGTGTGAAGATGGTTAGCTCTAAAGAAAGTAACTCTTTACCCAGTAAGGAGTGACATGTGCAACAGGTGTCACCTGACCATCATTCAGTGACTGTTAGCATAAACAATATAAAATTCCTTGAAAATAATCCCTTGCCTGATGTGACTAGCTGGGCAAAATTTTCCAGCAGTAGGTTGCAATTACTTTCTGTGGTAGACTGGTTGCCAACTAAGGCTATACAATCCAATTTAACCATAGCTGGAGGGAGAAGAGATGA